>JAULCD010071479.1:0-11896 GCA_032361085.1 Calliostoma canaliculatum | reverse complement strand
GAAACTAAATGTCTGAAATGTAAAACCACTTACTTCGATTGATGTTTCTTGAACTGAAATCAGATTAACAAAGATTAGGTTTAATTATTTCCAGAACACTTTGCAAACATTTTCACTGAAAGTAAAATTAATTTAAGCGGCACATTAAAAATAAAATCCATATTTGAAAAACAACATACTCCTGTCAATACGTTTTCTGAAGTTGTCGTTTCTGTAAATTAATTTACACTCGATCATGTGACAGTAAACAAGAGTATTTATATGCTAAAATGTAAGATGAATGCCAAGGTAGAGACAGTCTAATGGTAATCGGGCCCCCAGCACAAACGATTTTAGGCTAAGTTGATCGTAAGTGCTAAAATATAGCATTGGCTTATGACTGTCGTGGCTTAAAGATCGATTTGGATGAGTGAGTGAGTGAGTGAGGGTTTAACGCAGTTTTCAACAATTGTCCGTTATATCACGGTGGTCAGAATTTACAGCAGGGGAACACCTAGTGTGGTTCTGTGAAACCTGCAATTATTGGATGGTACTGACGGACCAGGGGTGATATTAGCATTGCCCCCTATCTGCACAGTTATATGGAACAGTTCGCCACTGCTGAGAGTGATGCTGAGCTCTAAAAATATTTCACATGCATGTTTGTATGTCTGCTTGGACATTGTACCAGATCGTGTTTTTCACTGATTTTAACATGCTAGCTCACAGAAACATTGTGTCGCAGTTAACATGAATATTTCACTCAGACACATTATTCTGACTCTGAGCTAACCAGTCCATGCGAGATTGCATCTTTTATAGTTTGATCTGACGCGACCCGGGACGAACCACCAACCAACCGCACACTTTGTTTTTTGAGCAGACGCCCTAGCCACTACACCACTGAGGCCGGTGATCGCGTTGGAACCGGTTTCAAATCGATTTTTGCGCTACGACAGTCGTAAGCCAATTATGAGAAACAACTCGACAGGACATAGTGTTCAAATGATCGTAAGCGATTTTTTAAACCAAGATCGTTTTGGAGAACGAGGCCGTGGTCAGATTTCTGTTCATTTTGTTCTACATCAGCCCACGTGATAATGCTAAACACCTCCCTGCAATAACAAACAGAGTGTTGACGTTGTAAACATTGTGGCAAGAAATAACAAGTTTTAGCGACAGAGAAAACTGCTGTAGCAGCTAATAATTAATAACATCTGTGTACCAGACAACAACAATGTCGTGTTGTTCATACTGGGGCTTTGCAGTGATCCCAATCATTATTGTCGCTTGCTCAGTCGGTACAGATACATTAGGATAATATGGTGGCCGAGAAGAATAGTTAGACCCCGGTATGATATTCTCCCGGAGTAGTTCAATTCAGACCTTAAGGTGTTTTTTATATACATAAAGTTCAGTTAATTTTATTTATCAGCAATGGAATTACAAATTGAGATAGATGAAAAGGAGAGGGCAGATTTTGAAATGGAAGTTCTGCGGGTGGAATGACCTGTTGGCGGAATCGGGTGTCCTATCTCTATTTCCGCTTTTGGATAATTGGGCACGTATTCAAACACCTACTATCAACCTATAACCAGATGCAACCGACGAGGGAAGCTATTATGAAAGAGACAGCATGGCAACAATTCAGCCAGGAAAGAAGAGATGCTCGGGAGTTTATTTCCAAGTCCTGTATATTGATGCAGTGTAAAGTTATTATGTTCTGTATTTTGTATTACTACTCGCCCGTTAGAGATACTACTGTTTAATAACTCTAAGTTGTTATTGAACAGTGTTTAATAACACCTGGTGCTGTCATTTTGTCGAAACTACTTTCACTCGATCACGCAGAACTGTAGCTTTTTGAAATTCGGTAATCAAATTATGTCCGCTTTATTATAATTTAAATATAAGAGACAGACCCTAACCTTTTATGGATACACGTAAATGAAAAACGTTCAAATATCGCCCCATGAATAAGGTGTTGACTGAGGCTGCCATAAAATCTTGTTTAATTTTTTTTATTGTGGTATAAAAAAAGGAGACGTCCGTGATGGTCTTGACAGGGCATCGGCTATCACAGTCTTGGCCCTCAGAATGTAACAAGCTCTCACACCCAAGTCTACCTAATCGACGAGGGCAAAGAACCTGAATGTCTGACCTAGAAGGAATGTTGACCGAATCATATCCTGCTTGTTGATGCAGTGGACAACTGTCAAGTTGTCCGACTATATCATTAGCCATTTCCAATGGAGCCGAAGTTTTTAAATCTTGATCGCCCGAATCAATGCGTCCAGCTCAAGGCAGTTAATGTAAAGGCCCCTCTCCTCCAGCTGCTTGGTCATCCCCCAAGTGCGCTTCCCAGCCCTCCAGAGAAGTGTCTACAAACAGGTGTAGTATGAATGTAGGTGCGGTCATAATCACACTGTCGCAAACATTCGACAGCTGGACCTACACTCCAGGAAACAACGTTGGAGCCGACGTCATCGAGTCAGGTCTTGAGCCGATGTCAACAGACCGAGGGCTTCCTGTCAAGTGTGTATGGACACTGGGGCTTGGAGAAGTCCCAAAACACTGCTGAGAATCTTGGTCTATCGGTCCTGTGGAACCTTAACTAGAATGACCCCTGTCTGGGACCATATACCGATGTACTAAAGTTCTCAAGTTCGTATCAAGTTCATCTTCTAAAGGTTGACGATCCACCCGAGATACCGTAGCAATCTCAGAGTGGTCGCTAACTCTTCATGAAGTGTGTCGGTGGAATGATAACCTTGAAGTCCATTGTCTAGGTAGAAGGCGACCCTGAGCACTTGTCCATGGAAACATCCTATAAGCGTTTTCATGATCTGTGTAAAAATACACGAGGCCACAGAAATTACAATCGGGAGGGCCGCTCACTGGTAATAAATACCTTGGTAGACTAATGAGAGGTACTTCTGGAACTCAGAAGTCATCGGTATGTGGATATAGGCATCCTGAAGGTCTATCGAGACAAGGAAGTTGTTCGGCAAGATCATTCGTTGCAGAGTGCTGAGGTGTACTGGTCCGAGTAGTCTAATTTCAGTTATCTAAATATAATTTAAAATTTACATATTGGTAGCTATCAGGTTCAGTATAAGGTCGACCGAACCAAACAGTTGAGTTGTCAACTTCTTCATTTGATCAACCTCTACACACTGTGTGAGTAGAATAACAACACAACATAAATAAATTTATTCATTGTAATTTTATACACATGATTAGATTTGTGTATTGCAAAGGACAAATAATATCTTACGAGCGCTTTACCTAACCGTTGATGAAGCACTGACACAATTTTTAAAAAGTGTTCATTATTTTAATACAAACAGTGGTAATACATGAAATATTTATTTAAATTATATTGTCATAATTATCAATAAAACGCGCATACAAAAAGGCGATGCAAAAACAACTGATTGTAAGGGAAAATAAATAGTTAATTAAAAATTAGTTAACCTCAATTATTCCAAAATTAATATATGTATTACTGTCCACTTCTCTCTCGAGCCCGGAGAAAAACCCACAAATTGTGGGGGAGGGGTCAACAGTGCTAATCCCGCGTGTTACTGCTAAGAACCAGTTGACAGATGGACAAGATAAAATTCCTCAACTTCACAGCCAGTTGTGCTTAAATTATCTTCTTCCTCATTATAACAAATTTCGCTACAAGGAGGACTCAGTGGTTTAAAACTAACCAAAAGGGATTAAGTCAGGCTTTCATGGTATTGGATAAACTGATGTTAGTAAGAAAATATTGTATTCCTTAATTGTAGTCATTAATGCCAAATTTGGCGCTATAAAGAGGAACATGTTTTTTTAGCATAAATAAATTCAGAATAAGATGTTTTTAAACCAAAAACATATGAGTCGATAATGAAATCAGCTTGTTCAGAATGAATCTGACAAGTCTATTAATTTGGAATATTAAACTACTGTATATATGAAAATAAATTCAAGTATCAAAATAGAGAGCTGTCAGTCAAGAGAAAATTGTAGCTTAATTATACACACAGAAATATATATACTGTCACCAAAATGTTCACAAATAGGTGCATGAAGAAAATATGGATGAGCGTATATACAGAATCTATACATACAATATTCTGCAATTTGGTAAGGTGGGATAATTAACAGTAACATTTAATATGCAGACAACAACATATAATGTAATGAAACAAATGTATGCTTTGCAACTCCACGGGGTCTACCTGAGCAATGTACCAACAAATTAAGCTTCATTTTTCTTGTATTTACAGTGAAAATTTTTACTACACACACTGTTGTATGTCTAAACAGAATGATCATCAATTACAACCTTCATATGTGCACAACCTGGCATCAGTGTCTGTAGAGCTGATATTATTATTCTTTCGAAACAACATAAACATGATTGACACTGAATGTTATCTGTCATAGATGTTTGTCATCTTCGGAAACAAATATTGAGGTCACAGGTACAAGTTGTTTGATTAATTTGTCAAGTGCAATATTTAGTCTCCTGTTGTTCCTTTACTGAAGTTGACGTATAATATACAGGAAGTGACACCACAAGGGGGATTCCCTTACGCGTCGGGGCAGCAAGCAACAAAAATCGCTCTGTGAGCCATTCCAAAAATTCAGCCCCAACGAGCTGCTGGCTCGTTAGTGTGGGCTGGTAATGAATTTATCATTGTTGCAATTTTTGCGGCCGGTGCGCGCTGCTTCAGTATGGCCAGGCCTTTAGAGCAGCAACAACATTTTAGCACATCAGTTATGTTATGTAAGTATGTTACACTGAACTCAAAGTATAAATGATCAATTGCTTTTTAGAAAGATTTGGAATCCCCATGCCTTGAAGTAGAGAAGTGATGGGTCAGCTTGTCTTTTCAAACGACACTCAGCTTCGGGAAAACTGCAGGTCAGCCCACCTTGAGAAATAAAAATAATAATGCATTTGTAAAGCGCCTAATATCCACCAACAGATGCTCAGTGGCGCATACATATTATTACCCTGGTTATCGGATCCAATGTTCACTCAGTGTCAGTCACAACTTTCGGGGAGTATACAACCAAAGCTGTCCGTTAGGCGCCAGAAGGTTAGCATTCACATTACACACGCCTTCCATACTAGGTACCCAGTCATACGGCTGGGTGAATAGAGGCACATTTCGAACAAAGCCACTTGCCTAGGCAATCGACTGCACAGAGCTCATTTACATGCCTGACATCCTCGCGTCACTCCATGTTTGAAAAATCATCATTTTACCAAGACGCATTTGGTATCAGGATCGTCAACACTGGGATAATCGCTGTTGGAACAAAATAATGTTTTCAGATGAGTCGAGGTTCACTGTGGATTTCCTGGACAGTGTGGCGTCGACGAAACGAGCGTTGTCATGATGTTAACGTCATTAGACATGGTCATGTTCGGAGTGGATCTGTAAAGGTGTGAGGAGGCATCACTGCTGCTGGGAGAACGGACTTACATGTTGTTGCCGGACGTGTCATAGGTCAGTACTACCGGGACACCATCTTGGCATCTCATGTTGTGCTGTTTGCACATCGTCATGGTCGTTGTTTCATCTTCCATGATGCAAGATGTCACAGGGGCATGATTGTTACAGTTTACTTCCAACAGCAGAATCACCACCTTACCATGGCCAGCGGGGAGTCCAGACTTATTCCCCATCGAGCATGTCTGGGACATGGTTGGACAACGGTTACGTCAACGTCAACAACGCTCTACCACTGGCCAGGAACTTGGTGCTGCGTTTCAACAGGAGTGGAATAACCTTGACTAAAATGACTTGGGACGCTTCGTAAAAAGTATGCCACGTCTAATCATGCCTGTCTAGCCAACAGTTTTTAAACCTGTTTTTTACTTGCTTCCTTGTTTTCTAAACTTTGCTGTTTGACCCTGGTTTGGTTTTGCCCTGAGTATAGGATAGTTGTGCTTCACTGGCAGTACCAGAGGTGTGGAATTAATTAACAAATGTTCCCTGGTGTTTTGTCGTCATGTGTTTCCTCTTTGGGTTACAATTTCCGTTTCATAAATCTTATAAATACAATATCCCCTACGTTTTTAAACGCTATTGTTGGATTTTTCCCCATTTAAAATAGTTCTTAAATTTATCTTTGTGTATGTCATAAAAGGTTGGTATTTCATTGTCTTGAAGTAGTCTCACTAGGCCATCCAAGAAATGATCGAGTAACTTTTAATTTCCAGTTTTGTAACAGTTTGATAGGTTTGAAGAATATTTTTGTCTGGAGTACAAAAGGAAACAGGACTTACTTCATAGTGGATAACACTCATTCTAAAAAAATAGGGACAATTAGATAAAATCTATGTCGCCAACATCCAAGTTATCATTATCAAATAAAATGAAATTATAAAAGAAATATAATTTCAGCTAATACTTTCTTAACATTTGTATTTTAAAAAAACCACAACATAAACACTGATTTAAATAGTAATTTCCGAAATTTAGGTCGTTTTCAATTATACCAAGCCCGCTAAAGTGCATGTCGCTAAAGAAGTACACTTAGAAAGCACATAGAAAAGGCTAATTTATGCCACCTTTGTTGAAGTAAAATGTATTTAAAAAAACAACAAAGACATTCTTCTTTATTTCTGTGTAAAAACAATTCTTACAATATTGAAATAATTTAATTGGTTACTTATTTTTTAATGTCGCCAAATACTGGTATTTTATGTTATACGCCTATTTAGTGAAACAGTTAATTAATCCTGTTCTCAGTTGATAATTTATTCATATTTAATCTTTAAATCACAGTGATAAGTTCTTAAAATGAATATATTCAAATTATCTTTCGCTGTTTTAAAACTGTAACAATTTTATCGGTTCCCATAAAAGAGTATGGTTTAGCATGTATATTACGTTATGGTAAAACATGGGAATATAAACCTGAAATGGACGCAAAATCGCTCATTAGGTTAACAAAGCATGCTAACATTTAATTTGAAGTGACAATTTCGGCAGTTTAATTTCAAACGCACCATTTGAGTTAAGTTAAAAGTTGGAATGTATATTACGTTATGTACATTACGTTATGATATCTTACGTGATGCAGACATTATGGGATGCCGATTGCCTAGATGCACACCATTCTTCTATGTGGGGAAGGTACGTGGTATGTTAAGAAAGCATTAGCTGGAATTAGATATCTTATAATTTCATTTTATTTGATAATGATAACTTGGATGTTGGCGACATAGATTTTATCTAAAAGTCCCTATTTTTTAGAATGAGTGAGTATGATGTTTTAGTCCTATGTAAAGGAAATGATAATTGTTGAGTTTTTGCATAATTTTTTAAAGGAGGTTTCAATAGTTATTTTGATTCGAAAATACACAAATGCATTTCAATGAATTTAATAACGTGAGAGATAGAGATATGAGTACTGAATACAAAATAATATCCACAAATCTACATATTTATTTGACATCCTCATGCATGGGTTTGAGAAAGTGATCACATAAACAACAGGTCACCACCCAGTGTTTAAAAGAATATCTGGCTTTAAAAACACACACACAAAAACCCAACAACAATGATTACAATTCATTTAACGTTTGATTGCTTTATTAGTTGGTATCCGTGGTTCTGTCTTCACTGTATATATAATATTAAGTATATTTCCATGGCTTAAACGCCTAGCTGTGGCCAAAATATCCTTGGTCATCTCATGGGGAACTTTGAGGGTTATTAGTCCGAGGGTGAAATTTTCATTCGTGTAACAAATCTGTCCACCCACACCACCACCCACTTTGACCCGTATCCTGTTCGGTTTATGCCCTCTATGGCACTTCCCTCCATGGCCTCTGACTTTTTAATTGGTGTTGCTAAGAATTCCCTCTATGGCACCTGAGTGAAACGGTTGTCCCTCCATGGCCTCTGTGCTCAGTGACCCGTGCTTGATTGTTATCACCTATTAATTAATCTTGATTGATAGCCAATTAACCTTAATTGATAGCCCTTTCTTGTTCGTTTTCTTCTTATTGTACTTAAATCCTTCCAACAGTAGATCTAACCCTCCCTTCTTGCCGTCAACGATATCGCCAAAAACATCCATGATGAGTGTTGGCAGATAGCATGGTGGCAGATACTAAATATCAACCTTCTTCCTCCTCAACATGGAGGAGTTCATGAGATGAGCAAGTAGTACAACAACAACCAAAAAATAAATAAATAAAGATTAAATGCTGTTGTAACATCAATTAAATAGCTAAGTACTAGTTGTAACAACATTTAACTCTTGTCTTGCCCACCCTCATCTTTCTAACTACCGGTAGTAACTACCAGTAGCAACATCAATTAATCCTAAGTAGATAAACACCTTCTTAAATACCGGTAGTTAAATCAATTAATAGCAATTAGCCATAATACCTTGCTAATTGATTACGGTCAGATGTCCCTCTATGGCACCTGTGACCAGTGATGTGTGACAGGCACAGGTGCCATAGAGGGAATTCACCGTATGCAAGCATAGACCAATATCACTTGAACTGTAAGAGTACACAAATGCTATCACACCAGAGAAGAATTTGAACTTTTCGTGTTAAACAAGATTTTGATTGATTTGATATAATTTCAAAACATCTTCGAGTTCACTACAAAAATTACACATAAGCCCCCCTCCCCCCCATCCCCTCTTAAAATTTAGGGTAGGTAGGTCGGTCGGTTGGGAATTTTTTTATTTTCTTGATGTCAAATTTTAACCCTTAAAGTGCTGAGTGGATTTCAGGCAGTCTTTAAACTGTGACCACCTTGTGCTGTTGAAAACCTTTCCTGTAATAATTTGTTTAAAAGAGCTCCTGTAAGAGCTCTTTTAAACAAATTACCACAGGATAGGTTTTCAACAGTTGTAAGTCATACCATAATAATTTCAGTGTAATAGGATGCCAAATACACCCAACTAAGAATGACAGTCAACCTGAAGAATATCTTTTAAGTCATGTAAAATGTGCTTTTTTCACTTTAACTGTCACAGTAATTGCATTTCTTTCACATACACAAATAACAAATATTTTCTGTGCAATACCAAATTCAAAACCAAATATCCACAAAGATTCTATGCAATCTCTTGAATTTTTTGTAGGACTATTTTTACTGTTTATGTATTTGTAATATAGATATTGTATCATACAGTTGTCAAAGTTTTATTAACTGCAAATAACTCGGATATTTAATTTTGCAAGTCAGAGTAGCTTTATTTGAAAATTTAGTCCCAATGCATGTCAAAACATCCTAAAGATTTAGATATCTGCAAAATTGATTTAGAAGAAAGAATTACTTATCGAGCAGTCAGAAATAATTCAATCAATTAATTAATGCCTGGCTGATTTTTATCTCTACTTTTACAAATTAATTTGCATGGCTGTCAATAAGATACTGTTACATTTTTATGCCAGTCAATACAGTCTGTCGAGGGATTTTGTAGTTGATCAGCTTTTTTTAGTTTAACCCTTAAAGTGCTGAGTTGATTTCAGTCAGTCTTAAAAACTGTCACCACCTTGTGCTGTTAAAAACCTATCCTTGGTAATTTGTTTAAAAGAGCTCCTGTTGGAGCTCTTTTACACAAATTACCACAGGATAGGTTTTCAACAGCCTGTATCAGTTGCAATTTGAAAACTGAAATGAACAAATGCTGCACTCATCGCCTCAAAGTCCGCTAAAAATGCCAAAATAGTCTCCTTACAAAGGAGGATCAAAATAATCTAAGCAGTTTCTTTCTTTCTCCGTGTTCTTATCCTTGAATGTACCTTTTCTTTACATGTTTCTGCATATCCATAGAGTGTCTACACAAGCATGTGTCCTCAGCTTGTAGGGGATATACACACAAAAATTACTTATTTTAGTATCCATCCTGGATATTCCAGGCTGCAATATTTCCATTACTTTCTGATGCATACCCTGGACATATTTGCTGTGTATTCAATTTCAGTTACACAGGACTAAAAATAGCTGTCAAATCGTGTGACACGTCGTTGTTGTTGAAAGCAAGGTTAAGGTGATAAAAGTCTTGCAAACAACAACAATGCTGCGGCCATGTCAAACAATTTTCGTGCATAATGTGAATCGCAAATTTTAAAAAAAATTGCTACCGATTTTTTTTAAATTCAGAAAACATCTAATGTGAACAGAAAATATCTAAAAAAAACTCCAGGTTGTTAGCTTTCGCATATAGGAGGCCACCATGTTGAAGGTTATTGAGGTCTAACTCCTTTGAAAGAATGATTCTGATTGGTCGGAAATTTAAGATCGGAAATTTGAGAAAGAACTGTGCTAGTTTGAGAGGAAGACATGACGATGATGTAACATCCTAATCGAAGCAATCTTGGCGAATATGCCCAGGGTATGTATGAGAATGTTATGGAGATATCATAACCTGGATAATCCAGAATGTTCAGTGTCCAAATACCAATCTAAATAAGCTGTTCAAAACATGTCCAAGGTCATTTGTTTAAAAGAGCTGCAGGTGCTCTTTTGAACAAAATACCTCGGATAGGTTTTCGATAATGTATGGTAAACACAGTTTTTAAATCCTATCCCCATGTAAGCATTTATTTCGCACATAACAGTGTTTCCGTTATGTCAGGTTACACTGGTAAAATATTACTTAGACTGATCAATTTTAAGGGTGTCGGTCACTTTGTCCGGTTGAAATACCATTGACAATAATCAAGTCGAGTCATGGATTTTATTATTTTATCATGCTGTTCAAACTTTAACAACCTACCATTATAAATAAATAGTTAGTTAACTTAGTAACATAGCTTGGTCCATTGCACTATGTTTCACTCCCCTGCCGGGGAGTGAAACGTAGTGCAATGGACCAAGCCATGTTTCTTACTATCAGTTGATATCGGCAGTGTTCCGGCAAATTGAAGGTTTAGTCTGCAAAATAAGTTGTTACCTACTGTGATGACCGACATAAAATGAGAAGAACTGGTATTCTTATAAACAGGCGGTCTCTGTGACCTGCTTTTAAAATTGCCATTGGAAACACTGCATATGTTTTATCTGGATCATCACCCATTGTATATATGCTATGCACTATTACTGTCTATGCAGTTCCACTATTCAACAGCATGTGATACTACTAATTGTATGATATAATCCTCTTTTAGTGTGAATCTGTATTTACTAACTCTGGTGTTAAGATGGGTTATATAACTTTTATAACTAGCTTATATTCTAAATGGCACCGAAACTAAATTTCTTCACTCGTAAATCCAATGCCTCATGTCGCAGAATCGACAAAATTGATTCAGGTTTTATGTCATTAAGCACAGGACTGAATTTTATAAATAACTTTTCAGTTTATTTTAATTTCACCTAATTTTATACTTTTATACCAATATGATATTGTATATTTTTAGTTTTCAGAATCTGCAATTGTGTTGCTGAATTCTGTTTTTATGTAAATTAGAAAAAAATTGTATGGTATAGGATTGATTTATAATATTTTTGATAATTTTAAGAAATATTGTATGTGTGCAAGAGTGTTTGTTTTATTGTATGAATGATTGTATTCAACAAATGAAGCAGTAAAATTATACAAGAAATATTTTCTTTTGTGTTTATTTGGTTCTAGTCACTCTGAAGTACAACGTTTGATATATTTACACTTATTTTTTAACCAAT
Source organism: Calliostoma canaliculatum (assembly GCA_032361085.1). Lineage (NCBI taxonomy): Eukaryota > Metazoa > Mollusca > Gastropoda > Trochida > Calliostomatidae > Calliostoma > Calliostoma canaliculatum. The sequence continues at coordinate 248 of JAULCD010071479.1, read as the reverse complement.
ACAGACAAGTAAAAAACATAATATTTTATTTTTAATGTGAAGAAATTATAAAAGTGGTTTAAGTACATGCGCATCATTATTTTTTCCTTTTAAATATTAAAGCTTCTACCAAAATCAGCTGTTAAAACCTATCTTGTTGTAATTTGTCTAAAAGAGTTCCTTTCAGGAGCTATTTTAAACAAACTACCACAGGATATGTTTTCAACAGCACAAGATGGTCGCAATTTCAAGTACATCTGACATCATGT
>JAULCD010071368.1:0-11899 GCA_032361085.1 Calliostoma canaliculatum | reverse complement strand
GTGTGTGTGTGTGTGTGTGTGTGTGTGTGTGTGTGTGTGTGTGTGTGTGTGTGTGTGTGTGTGTGTGTGAGTGTGTATGTAAATTCTGGTACACTCCATGTTACAAAAAGTGACTTTTTGAGAATAAACAATTTGGTGTATAGTTCAGTGGAAGTGTTGAGTGGTCGAGAAGAAAGATTAACTTAAATCGGTCTTAGATTTGTGAAACAGGGTCTGATTATAAATTTTGTTTCAGCGTTAGTTGTGCTACTTAGTATTCACGACAGTTTTGCCTCTCAACTCATATTGTCATAATTTTTTATGACTGGAAGTATAAGCATCTGAGCACACATTTATAGACATAAAAATGTATATATATATATATACATAAAAATGTATATAAAAATAACATAGTTTTCGCTTAAGGTTATCTGCAAAAACTCAGCAAAAACATTGATTTAAATGTGTTCACTTTGACAAACAAAAGGATGAAATGGTTAAAATACAGTACATACCCATAAGATATATGGCTTGACCTCACATAAGACATGCATGATGTGAAAGCCAGTTTTTGGATGATACAAATGTTGTCTTCAAAATACTGATTGAGTGACCAGCATGGGAACTTGCATTAGAACCATACGTTGATAACACAACTGTCACAGTGACCTGGGTGACCTGAGTTAACCAGCTAACTGCATTGAACTTCATGGCTCAGCGAGCTGGTCCCCGAGGTATCACTGGGTCAAGGCCGTTGCTTATAAGCGACGGCCTTGACCCAGCGATACCCCGGGGACAAGTTCGCATGGCCCCTTGTGTACTTTGATCACGTGACCCTGCTGCCAGTTAGTGTGCTAACGAGTTTATGGTGCATGTACACCTTAAATGCTAAGTGCCGGGGCTAGTTTAGTAGTACTCCAGTTGTGTTTTTTGCCAAACGCTTTTTGTGCTGGTTTTGCCAAATATTCATGTTTTGTAATTATGACTATTGATTGTTATACCCAAATTGGTTAGTTTTTGTTATAGTTTATTTTATGTTTTTAGTGTTACAAAGGTTATTCAATAATAGATTGAACATAGATTTTATAAATAAAAGTATTAACTCCAAAGATTAATCTCAATCATTATCTGTCAGGACAGATTAAAAATTAAATAAAACATGTGACTCTGCTTCTTTAAATGAAGTGCAGTGTCAACAACCTAGAAACATGAAACCGTGATTCACTGGCAGATTAAAATTAACATAAACAACACATGAATTTACCGCATCTAAAAAACGACCAGCTTATAGCTGTGTAAGATGTAAGTTGCCACCTTTTTCACCCTTAAAGCTTTTTTAAATGCCTTTCCATTACATGTATACATAGATACAACAAATATTAAATAATATATAACATGACAAAGCATAGAATATATTTAATTATTATGAAACATGCGAATTTACTATGAAAGTATGGAAAGTATGGAAAGATTTTAGCACCAAAGAGTTTATGAATTTACTTATGTTGGAGTTTCTGTTCAAGAGACAGTTAAGATTGTAGCCGTAAAATGTATTAAGATATGTCATAGTAGCATAGTTTAGACAGATAAAAAATAATGTAAAGTACCTTCATAGGGGTATCCACAGGGGCAGGGTGGATTAAGGGACATGTGCCTTTTAAAAATATGCGTATTTAAATCAATGCACCCAAGTCTAAGGTGAGCGTGGACTTTTTGACAGAGACTCTGATACTGCCGGTGAAGTACAGCTATCCCATACTATGGGCAAAACCAAACCCAGGGTCAAATAGCAAAGTTGCGAAAACATGAAAAATATGTCAATAAGAAATAAACCTCCCTATGATGGCTTGACAGTCACGGATACGATGTGTTATACTCCTTACGAAGTGTCCAAAGTCATTTGGTCAAGGTTATTACACTCCTGTTACAACGCAGCAGCAAGACCGTGGTATGGTGACAGTTGATAACCCCGACACCAAAGACGTCTTGCCCTAATGTGATGATCTCTCAAACATGAAATGACTAAAGGAGATCGGTCGTGTAATTATAAATGAGCTCTGTGCAGTCGATTTCCAATAGTCTGGGCACTCACTCTCATACCCGTGTGTTCTTGGAGTAGAGCTCTATTCTGATTAGCCGCGAACAAATCGATCCTGTGCAAGAATTGTCACCCGTGGTCTACCTGAGCGTTGTCTGTCATTAACAGAATATGTAGCATGACATCTGAACCACAATCTGCTTATGACAACCGTAAAACGTTCATCATCCATGCCACAACAGTCGTGTTGTGCCAACCTGTAGCATGCTAAGGGAACATAAACTTTCATTTTTTTTTAAGGCGGCACGTTTGGTAACTGACTTCCAAAACAATTCAACTGATGTTTCCACATTCAAATCTCCTTCGACAGTGGGTATAACCTTCAAATGTAAAGTCGTGCAATTCGGGTATTGCAGTTGTCATTATTGGGTGTGGGTGTTGAATTTCACTGGAAATATTTCCTCTGAAAAGATCTATATTTATTTATTAACTTGTTTTTTTCTTTGGAAACTGCACATATTACAACAATATTTGCCTTTTTAAACCAAACTCATTAACCAAGTGACATGGTTTACGACGTGTAAAGTTATGACATCTTTGTGAAACAGGCCCCAGGCATGGATTATCACTAATTGGCGTCAATTCTGGTTTAGTCATGAATCGAGATTTTTGTTGAACTGATAGATGGAAGAACGAGAGTGTACATACGCTGTTTTATCAACTCCTGCTTTCCCGAGGTTGACCGGAGTAGCAGGATGATGATGTGTGGAGTCATATCCTACACTGGAAGAATTGATTTCCAAGGCAATGTTACAGCATAAATTTTCTATGCTGAAATCCTTTGTCCAAAACTGTTTCCTATTCTCAACCGGGGGAGCTGTTCAAGTAGGTTAATGCCAGATCACACACAGCACGTGTCACAGTTTTCTCCAAGAATCAAAACATCAATGTGCTACCAAGGCCCTATAGATCACCATACTTAAACCATGTCAAGCATCTTTGGGATGCTCTGGACAGGCGTGTACAATAGCATAACCAACAGCTGCAGACCCTTCAATAACTCGCCAACGCACTTTAGGCAGAGTGGACTGCATATCAGCAACATCAGCTCCAGACAGACGCCAAGATAATGTCGTGCAGTACTTAATGCCAATGGTGGATACAATAGATACTGACTTCAGTGCCAACAAGCGTTTTGTGTGACCCGTAAACTGACTTTCACTATCCCCTACCAAAATCTATATTTAAACATTACCTGTGCAAACTTTTATTGAATTCTGTTGATTGTTTAAATCCATACAATGTATCAAAATCAAAAGATGACATCATTTTTTTTTCCTTTTAGACAATCAACATCAATACATTTAAAGATGGTATCCCAGTCTACATTGTCTAGGCCTTCATTCATTTCATCAATATTAGCTATATCATAGTAACACACTATTCTTTTAAATGTTCAAAGAATTCTATTGAAGCTCTAAACATTGACAAAAACTTGACAGTGATCACTGCAATTAGGATCAAGCCCTCCCAAAGTGTGATTAAAATTAAACTTAGAAACAAAAACTAAATCAATTAGCGTACTAGATATTTGAGTGATCCTAGATAGTTTTGTAATGATTTGCTGTAGATCATATTCTTAAGAAGGTTACCAATCAAGTTATTATACCAGTTATGTATATCAAAGTTGAAGTCTTCAACAATAATAGTTTTCATGCCCATGTTAGTGCAATTACCTATTGATAAGAGAATTGGTTCTCAGTAATGGTTATTTCTGTCAGCTCTATAAAAATTCCGAATCAAAATGCTATTTGATATAAAGCACTAGAAAATTATAATTTTAACAATTTTTAATGACTCTAAAATTACTGGCGCATTTTATTAAATTTTGTATAGCTGTATTATGCGGAGGTTTTAACAGCTTTCTATCAAGGGGTCAACATTAGCCCTTGCTTATTTAACTAGTTCATGCTTCTAGTAATGGTCCTTGAGAAAGCACAGGCCATTGATCATTTTGCCCGTGTACGCGAACAACCATAGTTACTTTCACTGGTTGCTCTCTTACTTAATTAGCTCTGACCAGCGGTTATGATCACAGGATTGCTAATTCGCTTTGATTAGTGACAGCAAATAAAAATATCAGCTCTAGAGAAAGATTGTAATCACTATCTGTCAGGACAAATTCCATTGAACATTTTAAATTTAAAAACAAAAAACAAAAAATACTATTTTTTCGCAAGTCAGCTCGACATGTCAGAAAGTAGTTTTTTAACTATGCCTGACCTTGACCTAGTACCTTTCCTACCTTTAACCCCTGACCCCTAGTTTGATAACCCGCATGAAAATATCCTTTTAAAACCCATGGCTTCCAGTTTTGAGACATTTGTAGAGGCTGGTGCCAATCTCAGTCAACTTGTCAGTCCTCTGGGGTGCCAGGCAGGCTTACCTGGCCCATCTGAGCCCAAGCTTTCAATCAGCGGTAACCTTGTGACCTGTCACTGTATTCTGCCAAACCACTGTCACTTTTTAACCTCGGCACGTACAACAGGATTGATTGGATCAACTACAGAAGGACGGGTGGGATGCAGGAGCTAATTCACGTAAGACAAAAATCTGTTTTTATGTTTTGTCCATGATTGGCTGTTGACATTCAAAGTTGTTTTTGGTTCTCATTTCCTCCCCATTAATTCCTTAGTTATCTTAGTTCTTATGTAACTCCCTTTTTGAGCAGAGTTCAATTCATGCACTTGCCGGCTGTGAATTCAAGTGATATATTTATGTAATCTGCACACATAAAGCCTTGTGTTTTGACAGAATTAATTGAATCTTACTCATGCTTTTCAGAGTAGCTACATAGGTAATTTCATTGTACTATTTGCTGGTACTTATTCCCGTCTCATTATCCAAAACTGAGATAGCGCTTCTTAAAATCAAAAACTATCTCTTAGGAGATATCATCACAAATGATGCATGACATCATACCCATTGTTTCATCATTGGGACCTCACATGAATATGCAGCAGCATTGTTCTAGCTCACGGCAGCATACAAAAAAATTCATTAAACATTTACAAAATGACTGTTTAATCACATCAGACTGATTTTAAAGGATAAATGGAATCTCACCCTTGTGTCTCCTGATATCAAATATATCAATAATTGTTGATAATAGTTTTAAACTCCTCGGCATGCCTCGAAGACACTCGGGTGAGATTCTATACCTATTCCACTTTGTGTGTGTTTTCAAATTAACAGGCACATATATGATATTTATCAATAACACAGAGCAACAGATAGATTATTTTTTTAAAATGTAAACTGTTGTTGAATGGTTACAGTCTCACTTTTAAAACTAAAACATCTACTGATCTACCCACACGAATTTGACCTGATTCTTTAAAATATGTCAAAATGTGTATTTGTGAGTATACTTATATTGGCAAAGACGAACCTGAAGTTAAGGAGACGTGACAGTTCCTGGAGCATTAGTATAGAGACGCCAGTGTATGAGGTGGAACCATTAAGGGTCTGCTTCTTCACGTATAGATGCCACTAGGAGGGAAGCAAAACACATCATCTTGGCATTTAGTTGTTACTCATGATAAATTTACCAAACCAATAAGCCAACTGATTGGTTCTCAACCATTATTGACACTCTTTTAAAGTTTTTGTTTGAGACAATAATAAATATGTTTAGTAACGTATATGTTGATGGCATTACTACATAACAAACTGAAAAGCGTTTGTTAGAGAGTACTTCACAGAACAGTTGGGGTTTTAGGTTTATTTTATTTTTTGTTCAGGGTTGGGGGCTGTTTGCTTTGTTTTGTTAAAGATTTTTAGTTGTTTTACAAATTTGACTTTATCTGATCAAAAACTGTATTTATTAAAATGTTTACCTCTAGTGTCCCAACAATAAGAGTCCTATTGTTGAGTCCATACTTGGTTCCAGGAAACATCTCCTCCGTCACTGTAACTTGGCCTGTTTGACTGATGTGACCAATGGGACGCATTCTTCCATTCTTTTTTAACACGTCCAGTTTATACAGATTTGCACTTATTGTTGAAATACGATCTTTGTTTGTCTGTAAACAAGTAAAACACACATGTTGTGCTTTATCAAAGGTTCTACAACAACACAAATTGTCACCTTGTTTCAAAACAATATTGGCGAACATAGCCATTATCAGTTGACCAGTGACTTCAACATATGTAATAAGGTTACGTTCCTTAAAGTTACTTCTTTATGTAGTAGATATTAGTGGCGTAGTACATATAAACCCTGGCTGTTGGTACCTCACATAGTTTCTCATGTGTTTTATATGAATGAGTTTTTTTTTCAATATTTGTATTATAACAGCAAATATACATTGACAATGCAGGCTGGTTTATTAAACTGTTTGACTGCCATTTTAGAAGTTGGTGGATGCATCAAGGTAAAAACTCTTTGTGGATTACAACTTCTTTACAGCGACATTAGGCAATGCTTTGGTATATGGGGGTGATTGATCAGTTGTGAGCCTACCTCTGAAACGGTGTGGTACGAATGATCAAGTACAGTGACATACACAGGAGAATTGTTGTATTAGACACATTATTTAGTTTAGTTATAAGCTATTGACTTCAAGAAATTGCATTGATAAACAGTAATATCACTCAATGACATATATGAAGATATGTTATTCACACTTGGGGAAGATGCCCCGTCATAGGCAACAGTGAAAAGATTGGTGGCAAAGTTTAAACATAGACAATCGAGCACATCCTGGTCCACTTGTTGTGTCTTCAACACTTGACATGGTAAAGCGAATCATGACCAAAGGGTGACAGAGTGACAGATAGCCATCTTAGTGGACATCTTTCAGGAGCGAGTGCATTTCATTCTGACAGATATTCTTGGAATGCACTGTTTTTGCTTGATGTGTCCCCAAACTGTTGACAACTCAAGGGAGAACCTGAAGCTTTTTGAAGGTTGTCCAGATTGTCCAGTGAAAAAATGTCACATCTCCCACTCTAAAGAAGCAAAGTCTGTGCCTTCAGCTGGAAAAATCATGACATCCGTGTTTTGGGATTCTGAAGGTGTGATCATGATAGACTAGCTTCGTAAAAGCGGTACTATTGCAGGAGCTTAATATGTTAACCTTCTGAGTCAGTTAAGAGAGAAAATGAAAGTAACATGACGTGGAAAGTTGACGAAATGTGTGCTTTATGATCGCGACAATGCTCCAGTACACACATCACTGATAGCAATGGCAAAAATCCACCTGGTTTGGCCCCGTCAGACTATCACATGTTCCCACAACTAAAAAGGCATTTAGCTGGAACTTACTTCCATTCATATAATGACGTCATTGTGACTAAGTGGTTGACTTCTACAAAAGTGGCAAAATGGCATTGCAACATCGCTAGAAGAAGTGTGCTGACATCAAAGGGGGCCATGTCAAAAATATAAAGGTTTGGTATCAAACTAATTTTGCTTTCTTTGTTTGGTTTGGAACTTATTAATCGCCCCTCGTAGATTCTTATACTATGGTCAAATTTGCTTGACAACGACATACGAAGCTGTACCGGAACGTTGCCTCGTCACACTAAAAAGACATTGTAACCCAGGAAGACTTCTGTCTTTAACAATACGTTGTTACCTTGTCTAAGTAGCTTATAATCTTGTCATGGGCTGGCGATGAGTCAGTTGTATCTTCTGATATTTTCTTCAAAATGTCCAAATTCTGAAATATCCGCATACTTCTATAATCTTACATTGTGATATAATTTATACTGAAAACAAAACAATCAGGAGGTACTTTGAAGTTTTACACTTTTAGGCCACATTTTTCAAATGTAGCTCCACAAATTGTTAGAATTTTCGAACACCTTCTACACAGTAAAATAAACTTTACTTTCTGGTCGTTGTTTTTAATTTCCTTGTTTCAAAATCAAAAGAGCAAAAACAATTTATTTAAACTGTCTGTTATTTTAAATTTATTGTTCCATACTTAGGAGATAAACCTGCTGTGTTTTCAAATCCGAAGACTGTTATATAAAATTGATACCTCTAAATTGGACATTTGAAACCGATCGCGGAGCGTAAGGTTTTAAATGTTAAATTTAGAGGTATCAATTTTATATAACAGTCCTCTTATTTGGAAACACAGCAGGTTTATCTCCTAAATAAAACTAAAACTAACATAGTGTTTTTTTAAGTTATCCAATTTTAATAACGACTTCAGTAAGTTTGTTTATATCCGTAATAGTGTTAACACATTGTTTACAGTCTATTTTATTGCGCATGTGCACAATCTTACACAGACATATCCTGTAGCAAAAGGAGGGGTGGTTTCAAAGATATTTTTGGATTACAAACATTAATATGACCTCTGATGGTAATTAATATTAAATTGATGAGGTAGTGCATTATGTTTAACAGTTTTGCAATATCAACACAATAAATCCTCTGTTGCTTTCATCAAGGATTTCATTTTTGTTAACTTCACTTTAAAACATTTCCTCACTTACTGGGAATTCTGATGACGTTGTGATGCCATATATGGATTGATCAATGAAATATGACCAGCTTGTCAATAATGGATGTTAGTTTTAGGTGGGAAATACACTTATTTATGAAAAATGTCATCAAACCATGAATTCAAATATAAATATGACTTTATTATCACTTGAACTTGGTATGTTATCTTCTGACCCTTCAGATAAGCTGCAAATTTAATTTGAACATATTTTCATCAAATGATGCTCTAGTTCCTTTACAATAATAACATGCTCGTCCCATTGTATGCTAGTCGTCTCGAAACATTACTAAAAAACTGAAAATACTCAATGTTAACAATAACTACTTTAAAAACGATTAAAATGAATACTTTATGACATAATTCTAACTTTTTATATTTTAATATTTTGCGAGTTGTTTTCTCAGTGACAAAAAAATGATTGACCAACATAAAAACAATCAGCGTCAAAAGCAGCTTTCTAATATTGCACTTATATTTTTAACAAATCTTCACACACAGGCACACACACAGAGGGTCAACTATAACAAAAACTTGACAGTCGTTTTAGTCCTAAATTTAGAACGATTCTCCCCAATCAAATTTCAAATGTAAAATAATTTTTTGTAGAAATTTGAAGTATTTGGTATCTTGTAATGTCAAACAGTTGGACAATTTCCCAAATTTGTTTTTATCGAAGAGTCTTTCCTTGTTTTTCCCTAATTGTTTTCCCTGTTTGCTGAACTGTGCATCAAAATTAAAGAAACCCTTCCACTTACAAAACAAATATAAATTAACAAAATACTTACCATTATCTTTGACAAAATTTAAGATGTTAAAAGAAATTGTTAGCCTTTGTATTTTTTATGCATTCAGGAAGTATAAATTAAATTTGAAAAAATCCACACAAAAATCACAAAACATATGAATCAAACATGTTTTTTAATTAAAATAAATCACTTAAAACTTAGGATCATCTTGTGCTGTTGAAAACCTTTTTTGTGGTAATTTGTTAAAATTCCTTTTAGGAGCTCTTTTAAACAAATTACCACAGTAAAGGTTTTTAACAGCCTATTAACGTTTGAATTTAGGCTCTGAAATATTGTGCTCAGCAGTACAAGGGCTAATTATGAAACGTATTAGGTTGATTAATATCATTAAGTTTAATTCTATGAGGTACCAGCACATATCACCTACCCTTTGTGTACGCTGCCTCCTCTTGAAGACTGCCAGACCGCTGTCGCTGGTAGATATCACTTCGCGACGACTCGGAACTAAGGCTGCTATGACTAGAAGCAGGCGACATGGTAGGATATGAGGGCATATGTCGCCCCGCTGGGTCCGTCTCCTGCAATATAATGTTACCAAGTTCACTACTAGACTGACCCCCCAGCACTGGAATGGCGTGTGTGGTTATACTAGGAGCCGTTGAAGATGGAAAGCGTGGTAGTGCATGGGTTATGAAAGCTTGAGAAGTGGTATTCACAACAGGAGTCTGTGTATGGGACTGCTGTTGCTGCAGCAAGTGAAAGGGAGACTGGGTAGAGGGCGGGTACTGTCCGCCTCGCAAGTGGTTGGAAGGAGAGGCACCTACTCCATATCGCGTAGGCGAGTGAGCTCCCGAGATGGTGTATCCTGGCACTGCACGATCTGGCGTTGTGGGAATATACCGCACTACATCTGCTCCTTCCGATCCAGACGAACGTATAGTCACTGAAAGCGGCTGACCGTAGCCATGAGGAATCTGCTGAACTCCGCCTCCCATGTAGGTCTGACTTGGAGAAGTTTGACTCACCAGACTGACAGGTAAATGTTGCACACCCATCCGCGGATCAGACGAAGAGAATTGTGAGAAATTGTTAGTCCGACTGTTGCCTGGGCGATCTGGGCTAATCTGTCCGTTGTTAGTGTTCTTGTTAATATAGATTGTGGCTTGTGAGGAGTGTTTATATTGATTAGAAAGCTGTCCCTGTGAGCCAGAGTGAGACTGAGGACCTGAGCTGACCTCAGGTGAATATTGTGCATGTTGGTTGACAGTCGCCGGCAGCGACTGATGCATTGATGACGACTGTGGCGACACTGTGCACATACCACCACTGTCTGCACCAAACTGAATCCTATATACATACTGTTGTTGGTTGGGGACACCGGAGACACCTACCGAACTGCTGGGGGGTGTGGTTGGAGACCGGGAGGGGTAGTGTAACACTTTCACAGCACGCCGACCTTCCGATGGGCTCCCTGTCGACTGTGGAGATGCGTTCCCAGAGCTGTCTGTCCCTGCATACGTTGTACAGTTGATATTGGGGATCTGACGGGGCGAGTTGTTGGTGTTGGGATGCACAAAGGCAGAAAAGTCTTGGGGTGCTATAGATGGAGAATTCCTCCCCTGGTTGTCCATGGTAACACTGTTTGTTTGAATATCTGCTCCTGAGTCCCTATTCCCCGACAACAGACGCAGGTGTTGGTTTGACGTGTGCGGACCAGGAGGCGTGTTGTCGTGTGTAATGTGTAGTTCCTGTATTCTGCGAGAGATGGGGTCGTTGCCCTGCCGACCCCCGAAGAGATAACTTGGACTGTCTCGCTGCAGGGCCTGCATACACCGCTCCTTATCGAAGCCATTCTGCAAAATAACATAGGACTAGTGACCAACTCAACTACGGAACAATGGACCTAACCTTTAGGTGTGTCACGATACACTTACATCACGATACGATACATATCATTATATCTACCTCATGATACAATATGTATCATGATACAGTTTTTCAACATTTTTGTCAGAAGAAACAGATAAAATTAAACAAAGATTTCAACTTTAAATCTTTTAATAAATTAAAAGAACATAAATGTTGGTACTTTTATCCCAACCAAATTGATCAAATGTCAAGCTTTGTCAGCGATCAAAATATAAGTCCCCAATAAGCTGACAATGTGATACATTTGTTCATGTGACATTGTTATGTCCACCGTCCATGGTCCTTTTGGCTGAAATGTAGCCTCACAGCTTATTTGAATGTTAACATTGATGTAGAAATTATTTTGAATCGACACAGATACTTATTAGAATCAATACAGAAAGTATAAATCGATATATACTAACTTCTGTATCGTGTATTGCATCGTCAGAAAACATATCAGGATGCATCAATGTATCGGCGTATCGTGACATCCCTACTAACTTTTATCAACTATACCCACTCGGCAAAAGATAATACACAAGGTCAAATATACTAAAAAATAATAGTTTTTATGACATACGTGGGTTCAGTAGGACACAAAGTGATGAAATTATTTTAGTTGTACTGAGACTCCTGAAAACTCATTTTGCAGTCATAAAAACTAACCCTTAAAGTGCTAAGCCCAATTTTCTTTCTACTTC
>JAULCD010071257.1:0-11901 GCA_032361085.1 Calliostoma canaliculatum | reverse complement strand
AAGCCTACTTTGTCTCGGAGAGTACAAGTGAGGATGGGTGTAAGGTTATTTTGTCTTTGAGAGTATAAGTGAGAATGAAGGTAAGCCTACTTTGTCTCGGAGAGTACAAGTGAGGATGGGTGTAAGGTTATTTTGTCTTTGAGAGTATAAGTGAGAATGGAGGTAAGCCTACTTTGTCTCGGAGAGTACAAGTGAGGATGGGTGTAAGGTTATTTTGTCTTTGAGACAAAATAACTCCACCTCCATCCTTACTTATACTTTCTGAGACGAAATAACCTTACATAAAATCTCATGCCAAATTTCGATACAATGAATTGTAACTGTACCAAACCATGAAAATAGCCAGAATCAATACTGTTATTACTCACATGTCTGAACATTTCTTCAGTGTCTTCCTCCAGACCTCATAGCGGATGGTGATTCCATTCGGCTTAGTGGGCAGGGACCACATGACTTCCACCTGTCTGGCACTGAGGGCCTTAACCGAGGGTGCGGACACACCCTGGGGTAGAGCCTCAGCAGTCGTCCCCAGGGCTACTGGGCTACTCGTGCAGTTGAACTCTGTGCACACCTCGTACTGAACACACACAAAATAATTATGAACTGAACAGAACTCGCCTTTATTTATTATCCCTAAAAGTGTTAAGCTTAATCTTTGTTAGTTTCAGTGTCCAACTTCTACTTAAATAAGATGTTGAAAGATATAAGATAAGGAGCTCTTTTGAACAAATCACCACAGGATAGGTTTTCACAGTTTACAGTTTTACTAACCCTAAATCAGCACAAGATTTGTTTTCAACAGAAGCGGTCATAGTTTATTTTTTACTAAAGTAGCACTTTAAGAGTTAAGATGTTTTTGAGAATCTGAAGGAGTTCTTTTGCATTTTGTTTCTCATGATAATGAATAATCTTGACAGCATTTGTTATTAAGTGGAAAGATAAATTATAAGCACTGATTCCCAGATTCTATAGACAGTACATGACTTAACTCACCTGTATTCTATAGACAATATATGGCTTAACTCACTCATACTCTAAAGACAGTACATGACTAAACTCACCCGTATTCTATAGACAATATATGGCTTAACTCACTCATATTCTAAAGACAGTATATGACTTAACTCGCCCATATTCTACAGACAATATATGGCTTAACTCACCGATATCGTATAGACAGATTATGACTTAACTCACCCATATTCTTAGACAGTATATGGCTTAACTCACACATATTCTACAGACAGTATATGACTAAATCACTATATTCTATAGACAATGTATGGCTTAATTCACCCATATTGTTCAGACAGTATATGACTTAACTCACCCATATTCTACAGACAGTATATGGCTTAACTCACTATATTCTATAGATAGTATATAGCTTAACTCACTCATATTGCATAGACAATATATGGCTTAACTCACCCATATTCTACAGGCAGTATATGGCTTAAGTCACCCATATTCTATAGATAATATACGGCTTAACTCACCCAGATTCTATAGACAGTATATGGCTTAACTCACCAAGATTCTATAGACAATATATGGCTTAACTCACCCAGATTCTATAGACAATATATGGTCTTAACTCACCCAGATTCTATAGACAATATATGGCTTAACTCACCCAGATTCTATAGACAGTATACGGCTTAAGTCCTGGCACCACTATAGACCCAGCACTGGTTTGGTTGGTTTTAAACTTAGTACCGTCGATGAAGACATTGTAGGCGGAGATGACTCCGTTAGGTCGTTCTGGCTCTGTCCAGGACACTCGCATTGTCTGGTCGCTGATCACCGTCAATGTAGGTGCAGACAAACCAGATGGAGCTGAAACAAAACATATTGTAATTTCTAACTGGGTTTATTATTGAATATAGTATTGTCATGGACATACGGTAATATCAGCATTATTTTATTTGGAAACAACTGTTAACCCTTCTATAGGTGAATTAACTATGGCTTAAAACTGACTGCCTTGTGCTGATAAAAACCTAACCTTACGTCCATTCTGACTTATACCCTCAGAGACAAAATAACCTTACCTCCATCCTGACATACTCTCCGAGACAAAATAACCTTACCTCCATCCTCTGTTCGAGCTGTCTTGGCTTTGCTGCTAATCGAGGCTCCTCCGTAGATAGTGAGAGTCAGTCTCACAGTGTAGTCCGTGCTCGGGATCAGATTCTTCAGCAGCGTGGAGTTCTCCGTCCCCATTACGGTTCTGCTGAAGGTGCCATGTTGACTGCTCACGTTCAGACGGAAGAAGTCCACTTCCCCTTGAAGATCGACAGGGCCTGGAATAACAGGTTCACTTGGAGCTTGGCTGGTTGTATAACAATGTTTTTAACCATATGACTCAGTACTAAATACTAAGTGTAACATTTGTTCACTTTAGTGTCTGAACTCCAAGCAAAGGCTGATGGAAACCTATCCTGTGGTAATTTTTTAAAAAGCTCATAAACTATACCACAGATAGACGTTTTCAGCAGCATTAGGTGGTCCTTTTAAAATAAAACACCACAGGGAGACGTTTTAAGCAGCATTAGGTGATACTACTAAAAATACAAATTCTGAATCCCTAAATTAACACACAATTTTGAATAATACCTGAGTAATTTGGTAGACAAGTTAGTAGTGCATATAAAGTTTGAGTCTTGATTCTAGATACTTACCTGGAACAGTCCATTGAACCATGATAGAAAGATGATTCACTACTTTGAGGGTCACGTTTGCCGCCAGCCGAGGGAATCCACCGAATGTAGTCACTTCCTTCGAAGCGTTGCTGGTCTTCTGACCTTTGCTGTTGAAGACCGTGACCCTGTACTTGTATGTAGTGAACATGGGGAGTCCTCGGTCCTCGTGGAACATCCCGACGCCTGTGTAGATACTCTGCCAGTCTCCGGGACCAGTCACTGTGCCTGCAACACAAACACAGGATCAGCACTTCACATCCGTTATTTGTGTTGAAAACATTTCAACACAGTGAGGACAGATTGCAATGCTGTGTTTAAACACAGTAACACTCTTGGTTCGCAGGTACCAGTCAAAGAATCATATAACCACATTGGTGATGCAGGATTTGCCCCTGCCGTAAACACTGTCACCGCGATATAACTGAAAACGGCGTTAAACCATAACTCACTTACTCACATCCTTTATTACCCAAACTACCACATCTTCATTTTATTTTAACCCTTTAAGTTCTGAGTAATTTCAGCCAGTCTTAAAACGGTGACCAACTTGTGCTGTTGAAAACCTATCCTGTAATAATTTATTTAAAAGAGCTCCTGCAGGAGCTCTTTTAAACAAATTATCACAGGATAGGTTTTTAACAGCCTGTTTCAGTTAGAATTTGAAAACTAAAATGAGCAAGTGTTGTGCTCAGCACTTTAAGGGTTAAGCACATTGCTGCAGATGCTGGTTAACACAATGTAAACAGGGGAATTGAACCGTCTCCTGCAGTCTCTCCTGAGTACTAACTGCAGCTAATTGAGTGCATCTTCAGGTTCCTGTGTCACCTCGTCCTGAACCTCTCTCTCCAATTATATACATAATAATGAAATCAAGAAGTCAAGACTCTTCCAGAGTGAAGTGTTTAGATCAGATTTCAAACAGGTTCACTGTTTATTTTAAAGAATGGCATTTAAACTACTTACAGAAATATATTTCGGAAGGAAATAATTTATTTACAAGTTGATAGTCTCATTAAAACATGCTATGTAGCTAAACTTAACCTCAAGAGAATTGAAATTTGTTCTTTATTACACACTTATGCAAATAAGATAGCAATACGGAGTGCAATACAGCGGGCTTAAAGTCGATTCTGTATTGCACTCGTCATTTCGTATTGCACTCGGGCCGGATCTACTTTTCATACCAACATACATGTGTCAAAGTGTTTTGTCTGATTTGTATGGTGGTACAAAACTAAAGCATGATTATGAATATCTCTACCATTATAGCTTTTACCATGTTTAAGGGGAAGAATAAAAGTAAAACCTGAAAAAAAGTGAATGTAATCGACACAGTCAGTGAGGCGCATAATCAAAATCTGCAATACTCGTTGTGCATCGTCTGAACACCGTGTTAGTCTAGCTTCAAAATATTTCCTAAGCGTGTTTACGTGCAGTACCTTTTTAAAAAGTGTCAAAGACATGACATTTATGTACATGGTTTCCAAATATGCATGACCATCCTATGAAAACACAAATTGCTCGATGAGGATATCATCAACATAACTCTAGTGGTTAGACGTTTGATTTAGACCTTTTGTAAATAATAAATTATTCAAGCCCAAACAACCTTTAAAGGTAATGTTTTTCTTACTTCAAATATTTAATTCCCTGTGTGGATGGAAAAGAAGATCAGTTTGTATGAATAAAATAAATCTTTGTCGTACTGAAAGAGTAAAACAAAGAACTATGATTTGTTGTGGTCAAAACTGTACAAATCAATTAGTAAATCGGTGTGATGCGCGAAGTGATCGCTAGGTCGCCGTGACATGCAAAAGATGTAAGGTTTGCCAATAAATTTGACTTTATTTTTTATAAAGTGAGTATGTAATAAATACAGAATATCATTCCAGTGCATTTAAAATATTTGTATTGAACTTGAAGATGTCATAAAAGCCTAGAAACCACTCGCTCTTCAAACTTGTTTCTTGGCTTTCATGACATCTTCTCGTTCAATACCAACGTTCAAATGCACAGGTATGGTGTTCTATGTATTTGGGTTTAACATTTGCTTCACAACAAAGGTATTTTGACGACAGGCATCATTGAATAGATTCTATAAAGACTTAAAACTGTGAGTATCCCGAGTTGTTGAATATCTATTCTCTGATGATTTGTTTGAAAAAGCTCCCATTGGGACCCTAAAAAATCCACATCATTACATGATGCCAAAATAAGCGCTGTTGGGAGTTTACAGCAATATTACAAGTTGTCTAAAGAGAATTTTATTCCTAAAAACCACAAACTTCATGATGAATACATGTGGTTTTGTTTTCCACCACTACAACCAAAAATAAAAAATACTGAAGCTTCCAAAATAAATAAGAAAGTCTAGATTTAGGTACCTTTTGACTTTTATACTTTTTTTTTCAACAAAACACATTTTTTCAGAGACAATACATCAGTCTTTACCTAACTATACCAGTACCAAGGGAACTCCATTTATTAATGTTGACAAAGAAAGATGAGTTTTCCATGAACTGTTTGATTAATTATTCTCTTTAAAACTAGAAATAGCTTCCAAAACTCCTGCCACCCATGGTGTTTCAGACATAGTTAATCCATTGATGTTTCAACAGCCTGCAACCTCTGCCAGCCTCAATGTCTGGATGCTAACCCTGCAATCTCCCCCTTCCACTTAACCCTTCAAGCCCAAAGCATTTATCTATTTCAATATAAAAACTCAAACCTATTTCCACTGTTGCCTTTCAGGAACCTATTTCCTCTGTTGTAAACATATCCTGTGGTAATTTGTTTAAAAGAGCTCCTGCAGGAGCTCTTTTAAACAAATTACCACAGGATAGGTTTTTAACAGAAGATGATCACAGCTAAAAGTCTGAACCCAAGTTTAGCACTTCAAGAGTTAATTGCTCATATGAAAGCTGAATGTGCCTTATATTAAAATAAAGTAGACTAGAAAGCGGAAAGAAGTTAATAATCCCGGAGTTTTCGGCTGTCGCGACTCCTTCAATGAGAAGACATGGCTGACAGGTGAAGAAACTTGGCTAAGTTATCACAGGCTTAAATCAATATGTTCATTTTCTTTCCATTGATGCAAAGAAAGTTTATGCTAATTAAGTAATTATAGAAAAGACATATAAATATCTCGTGTCTTTGATGTACTGTGGTTGTAACTCAAGTGTAGACTGGGTTTTCTGACGCTGTGTACTATCTTCTGTGTGCTGTAAATCTGACACTGATAAAATCACTGACACTTATTCAATCACTGGAATCTGTCAGATGATGGTGATGATAATGATGATGAAAGGAATGATGCTGGAAATAGTAGTAATTATAATGTAGGTAATGATGATTGTAAGGGTTGTGGTAGTGGTGGCGATATCGGTGGTTTTAGAGATGATGATGGTGAGGGTGGGGTGGCGGTGGGGATGGTGTTTTTAGTGATGGTGAATGGTGATGGTGGGAGTAGTGGTAGTGATGATGGTGGAGGTAGTGATGGTAGGGGTGCTAGTGATGTTTGTGGTAATAAGGTGGGGGTGATGAAGAGGGTGATGGTGATGATGTTGATGGTGATGGGGGTGGTGGTGGTAGGAATGTTGGTGGTGATGGTGGTGGTAGTAATGGTAGGATATTGTTGTTGTTGGTGATGATGGTGGTGATGATTATGATAGTGGTGGTGGTGGGGGTTGTGACTTGAACTGGGGTGTGTATAACTCAAAATTGTTACCACTTTGTGCTGTTGAAAACCTTTCCTGTCATAATTTGTGTAAGAGCTCTTTTACACAGCAAATTATTTCAGGAAAGATTTTCAATAGCCTATTTAGGTTAGACAATGAAATTGACAAGTGTTGGGTTTAGCGCTTTAAAGACTAGGTTCAAAATTAGACACCACTGCACTGCAATAATGAGCTCAGCAACACAAGGGTTAAACCCTTATTACAATGAATCCCAGACAGTTCATATCAAATAAATTTGTAACTGTAAACAGACACACTAAAATACACTCCATGACTGGGGCTGTCACTTCAATAGTTTATTTATGATATGATATGTATATTTTGAAGACATCTGCATAAAAATACAACAAACAGAAGCCAGATCTAGTCTGAATTAAATTAGCAGTCTAATTGATTTGAAAGGACTGAAAACTGTGAGCATAGGTACTGTAACAGAAACTCTTTTAAACAAATTACCACAGGTAAGGTTTTAAAAAGTCTATTTAGGTTTGAAGTTAAAAATGGACAAATTCTGTGCTTAAAATGTTTCCAAAACTGATATTAAAGTGACCTAATTTTGACTTCATTGAACTTTTTTTAACCTGTACATGTATATACTAAACATACTCTAAACCCATACTAAAAAATTTCTAAAAAAGGAAACCATTAAATTCCTTGAGTAACCTTGACCTTGGACTTTTATATTTTAAAATTAAATTGGCTGAAGACTAAGAGAATGAGAATACTAAGCATAACAAAAACTGAATAAATGCGTTTTAAGAAAATATAGTGATAAGCTAGCATTTGTTACATGTGACCTTGACCCTGAAGCTCAACCCTGTCCAATTTAAATTATTGTTCAGACTTCCAAGTATCCTTTATAAAAGTAAAATGCAAAAACCTCAGGATATAAAAAGCTAAAGACTTCAATTTTTTTTTTTCAAAAAGCTGCTGTGCGATAATTGAAACATTGTTGAAAATGTTGTTAAGCCCAAACTCATCTCATGCATTCCTATTTTTCATTACATCAGGAGCCATCTTCCTGAAACTACCTAATTGTAAAATTTTTTTAAATAGGAAATGAAGCATCAGTTTTTGGCATGTAGTAAAGCCATGAAATTGTCCCTCTTTTTGGTACAGTCATGTCCCCTATTATCAAGGGTCCTTTATTACAAGTGCAATGTCATTTTGTGTTCGTGCACATTTGCAGCAAAGACTTCAATGCAGGCAACAATAGGACAGATCTTTTTTTAAGGCCAACTGTGCCTGTCTGCATGGGAACAAATATTAGCAAAAACTGTTGTATGTACATGTAAAACTGAATGGAAGGTAACAACAGGAATAACTTGGTTGTTGGGATAGTGTTGATATCTCATTCCTCATAATTAGGTCAACATCTCACCAAATATTTGTTCTGCAATCATGTATTAAAGCACTTGTCATTTTTAGTTACTGCCAAACACGAAGATAAAACTACCATTAATCACGTAAATTACAAAGAAAACTAGCTTGGTCGTGCACTGATAATAGAGACAGTAACTCCAAATGAGATTTTCCAAGTTCAATAAAATGGAAATAATGCATCACTTGTGATGCAACTGAACAGTTTTTGACCAATGTTGAAAAGTATATTCTTAGCAATTATTATAAACACGGTTCTACTTCTAAATAGATGTGTCACTACTTTAAAAAATAAAAACTACCGCTAAAAGGCCCTGACTTTCCTACTCAACTCAAGTCTCACAACAAAATACTCAACATTGCTGGCTTGTAAAATTCCACTATTAAGTCCACTAAAAGGGTATACAACTCACTGACAACCTATAAAGGAATCCAACCTATACATAGCACAATAGTTCACCCCTATAATTGTACCTACTTATAGAGTTAACATTTAAGCAGTGCCAGATATACAAGAGGTACATATTAACCCTAAAGAGCTAAATTGGGATTAACACTTAAAAGTGTGACTACCATGTTCTGTTGAAAACTTGTCCTGTGGAAATTTGTTTGAAAGAGCTCCTTCAGGAGCTCTTTCAAACAAATTTCCCCAGGACAGGTTTTCAATAGTTTATTATGTGAGAAGTTTGATCCTGAAATGGAGTTAGCATTGTAAGGGTTAGTGACATTTCCATTCTGAAACCCATAATCGGGAAACGTGACCTCAGTCCATTTCCTAACATCCTGGTCAGGAGATGTTTAAGAGACAGACAACAACCTAATCCGTGATTAGTGGGGACATTAGGATTGAATCACAGCATTAGGCTTGAATCACATGCTGTATTATGCAAACAGGGAATGGAGCTTCAACTTCAAGTAAAACAACACCAACTGATGATAGAAAGCAAACATAATATGACATGCAAAATTTTCAATTTGTTTTGATGAAAGTAACAAAAGATTTCCTGAAATTCAGAAACACAAGCCTAAACCACTTTTGGGGGTTTTATTTTGTGATTTCTATTAAGCGATCAGAACTTGATATTTTGGTTGCATGTTAAAGCAGAGTCAAAATGTTTCGATCAATGCGTGTTTGCCAATCTTGTCACATGTTGTACATTTGTACAATTGTACATTTGTACAATGATAATGTATGATAATGTCTAAGACCTAGGTCTCATCTTTTTCTTTGCTGCATGAGTCTTCAGTGTCTCACAAACTGTACATTATTTATAAAATCAAAAATTCAAGTGACTCGATAAAGTACAGTCATTCGTCTTCTATCTATTACTTAAAGATAAAGGTGCTACAGGAGCTCTTTTAAACAAATTACCAAAGGAAAGGTTTTCAACAGCCTATTCAGGTTGAACTGAAATCAAAACATGAAGCTGGCAGCTCTTTAGGAGTTAAAATCTTTCAATCAAAACTTCTAAAAAATAAACAAGAATCCTCTCCCATGACAGCATAAAAGGCAATTTTAGCAAGTCAAACACATTTTAAAAAGTTCATAAATATGTATGCTAGTCTCCAATGTCCCACTGCATTGAATAAGATGCTTCCAACACAAGACTTCTGTTTATCTGGTCATGGATGTGTCTGCATGGAAGTGTTCCCAGTGCTGAATTAGAGTTTGTAGGACCTAAGACTATCACAAGCATTTGCTGTTGAAAACCTATCCTGTGGTAATTTGTTTTAAAAAGCTCCTAAAGGAGCTCTTTTAAACAAATTATCACAGGATAGATTTTAAGCAGATTTTAAGCAGAAATTTGTTTTTAAAACAAACTAATTTTGATCTTAGCTCTGAAGTATCTTATTCATAACAGCTAAGTTAAAAAAGATAGGGTTTTTATCTTTAAAGGATATAGGCTGTTGATTTGTCACGTGATCGTCACGTGACACGAGACAAATGGGTTTGGTTAATTAACCAATCTCATCAACTCAATGTGAAATCACGTTTAAGACCGACATTTAGCATTTCAAAATGACGTAGCTGCGGGGATATTTCGTAAGATGAACTAGCAATCGTCATGGAAACGTAACCCTATTTCTTAAACTATTAAACTTCTTAAACTATGATTCACTCACGAATCTTTAGGGGATTAAGTTTAAAGTTAGAAAAATAATTGTCAAAAAGTTAACTGTTTGTATTTTTTCACCGTTTCAACTTTTTGCGATACTGCTATGAACCGAATAAAAATAAAACTGTGATATAAATTGTATCATGATGGTTTTATCCAATCATTTTCTTTAATCCAATTATCTTATTGTATTCATTTTTTGTCTTTTAAATATGAAAATGACTTTCAAGATTTCAGACTGAACGTGAATAAAACTTGATAAGACTGGATATTATTTATAAATATTGCAAATGCGGGATTACACACTGCAAATAATTGTATAACCATAATATTAATTGGATTTTAATTTTAGAATTAGTACTGTGGTTTTTGGTTTAGTTTATGTCTAAGTGACTTTAAAGTAGCCAATCCACAAACAGTTTGAAATTCGCTTTTGGTTGTCCTGAAACGTAACTTTTGGCCACTTTGTGATTCTGAAACCTACCCTGTGGTCATTTTTTTAAATGAGCTCCCTTGTGGGAGCTCTTTTAAACAAATTGCCACATGATATGCTTTCAACAGCCTTCGGATTAACAGGTGGAAATAGTATTAACACATTAGCATATAAAATTAACACATGATGTCATTAGGTGTTAAATCATTTTATTTTCCCAAAAACAGGCTTTCACCTTTCACAGAAAATAACGCTTGTATGGGATCAAGCGACACTTCGCAAGAGATATCCTCACAAATCATGCTCTTTATTGTAGTGATATCTCCGGCACGACATAATACCCATTGTCCCATCATTGTGACTTCACAATCGTCATGCAGCAGCATTGTTCTGGCTTATGACTCCCGGGGGAAAATGTCAGTAAAACAATAACAAATAACTGACTTACGTAACAGTAGATTTTGAAAGATAAATAGTATCTCACCCTCGTGTCTTCTGATATCAAATATATCAAGCCTCGGAGTATTAAACTTTTATCAACTCGTGTTGATACATGTATATGTGATATCAGAAGACACTCAGGTGAGATTCTTTATATATGTTAGGATGTAACACATGGTTATTGGATTTAGTTAAAAACTTGTCAAAATGTCTTTGGAGTAGCCTGAGGAAAAACAGTTCAGCTTTTTAGTGGTGATGCGGCTGACTTCCGGCTTGAAATCACGAGTTCGTGAATGTCTTGTGGCATTTCCCATGAATTAATGGGGTACACATAAACACTGATGGTTTGTGCATGAGTTTAATCAAGTTACAAATTATACAATAAAGTCTATCTCACGTTTTGGTGACATCCCTCTATTCAAGATAAATATTATAAACAGTGTAGGTGATTTGGGGAATTACATCATCAGTAAAATGATAGTCAGTATTAAAACTGTGACCACCTTGTGCTGCTGAAAACCTATCCTGTGATAATTTGTTTCAAAGAGCTCCTAACTAAAGTTTTTTACTAATATGTAGTTTATATTTGTATTCTAAAATAATAAAATCTCATAAAACTTCAGTTCATATTCATATTTCAAAATAATGAAATCTCATAAAATCCTAGTTTATATCTGTATGTCAAAATAAGGAAATCTCGAATAATCTTAGTTTATATCTGTATGTTAAAATAATAAAGTCTCGGAAAATCTTAGTTTATATCCATATTTAAAAATAATGAAATCTCATAAATTCCTAGTTTATATCTGTATGTTAAAATAATAAAGTCTCGGAAAATCTTAGTTTATATCCATACTTAAAAAAATGAAATCTCGTAAACTCTTAGTTCTGCATTTCAAAATATTAAAATCCCTTAAGACCTTGACACGATTAGAACTACGACGTGTCCTTAGATAACGTGCGTATTTTATCTCTCCCAACGATAACCCAATTACGTGGTACCTTAATTGATATAATTAGTTATCCCATAACAGTTCCAAAGTCACGTGGCTGCATATATTTATATTTGATCGTAAAACTAGGACGAC
>JAULCD010071146.1:0-11902 GCA_032361085.1 Calliostoma canaliculatum | reverse complement strand
GTCTGCAACACGTTTCACACAGACTCCCAAAGGCCAACATCATAACTGACAAGATAACATGTAAATTCCCAAACGCACGCCATTTTCGTTTGCACCCACCTCGACCAAGTTCCTTGTTGGAACATTAAAGTGTCCAAAATGATTCTTGTATAGTTTAATAAAACTGAGTTGAAACCATAAGTTTTTGTTTTTATTTGATATTTTATGGCGTAAATCAAAGTTTTTAAACCCTACCCTCACCCCACTTAAAAAAAAATAATAGAAGTCGCATTTTTTCTTGTGAAATATCGTTCAAGTTGCTCGCAATCAAAATGTGGCGTCATGACTGCATTGGGCCGCATGAGTTACGCGCAACGAAAACGTTTTTGTTTTGTTAAAATATTTCCAATATTATTCATGGTAGAATGGAAATAAATCTATTGTGCTGGAAAATCAGAGGTAGTATAATGTAATTATACTAGCTCTAATTCTTACTTTTAAAAACCTCACGCTAACGTGTTTAATTTGAAGTTTGTGTTTTTGTATAATTTATAAGTATGCTTATGTTATAAGTTGAAACAGAAACAAAATATAGCCAAACTTTTAAACTATAGGTTATGCAAAACTGGGAAGATTCCTAAATGCCCTTTTTGATTAAGCCTTTTTTGGAGGACTATCTAAATACATTTCATCATTTGCTCAAAGATACAGACAATTAACTTACGTTCACTCAAGCGAAATTACATTTCTTGACACATGTGAATCAAGAATAGAGACTGGCATCTATCACAAGTCCACGGACACAAACCAGTCTCCTCGCGATTTCCTCCTGTTAGGCCATGGACCAAGGTGCCAAATTGAGACTTTTCGTTTCACTTGTCAAGGTACCACAAAATGTTTGCATCAAAAATCAGCTATAATATAGTTGATCATTATAAGAAAATGTTCCTGACTCAAAAGTTGCACATTAACATGCAGGAAGCTCACAAAGTTATGCAAAATTTATATAATTTCCGCCATTTTATAGTTTCCCCAAGTTCAATGACAGAAAAATGGACCAATCAGAGCCATTGTTTCAAACCAAAACACTCAAAAATGGATTACCCATGGGTGTGTTGTATTCATGTGCTTATAGAAGAAACTGGCAGGTTTTACACTTTTCACTTTTGTAAAATTCAGAAACAATGCATTCCTGACTTGAACTCCAGAGGAAAGAGAGATATCCAAGAAGCTGTCATCCCTAAATACCAACACAGCTGACCATTCCACACTACCGACCCACGTGGGCTATCACAGAAAATGTTACACATGATACACAGATAAGACTAAGTTTGAGGCAGTAAGAGACCTGTTTTTAAAACAAATTACAACAACACAAGCTGAATCCAAGGATGACAGCTTGATTATGACCCAGATTCTGGTGGTAAGCACTATCTAAAATCAGATAGCACCAGAAGCAAACCTGGCCCCCATCTACTTCTAATGTAAACACACAAGTCATGTATCAAATAACACAAATTCTACAGTGTTCCCAAACATCATCAGAATTGTAGGAGAAACAAATATTTTACAGAAAAAATGTTTTTGAAAAAAGGAAAGCAATATCAGTTAATTTTCTGTCATTTGATGAATCAAGTGAAGAAAGTTAGGATAGATGGAAATGAAGAAATTATTTTCTCTTAGTAACTAAGCAAGGCTCCAAATATTAATTTGTGAATTAAATACTGTTGTTACATCAAGTTCATTTGTTTTGGATATTCTATGTTTGCATTGGGTAAATCCATTTCATTTTACTACTTTGTATATGTTTTATCAAGGTATTTTATCACTTCAACAACAACAAAATGCCTCAAACCAATATAAAACTTAATATCTTATCGATCCTTCTCAGTGACTTATGGCAATATAGTTCAAATATTGCAGAAAGCCATGTAAAACTCTATTTCACCCACTCACTCACTCACTCACTCACTCAGTGACTGGTTCATCTTTAGCAGCTTAAAAGATTTAATAAATTATCAAACCTGGTACCATTGTTGCTATGATCAACTTATTGTTTCATTGTTTCACATTGTTACAGGAACTGCTGTTATTAGCAGTATTATTTTACACACCATAATGCATACACATAATACAACTGTATATCAACTGTCCATATTGCACCTTTAAATATTACCAGGTTATTTGTTTATGGACAACACCTAATTAAAAAAAATAAAACAAAAAAACAACAACAAAATACAACACACAATGTATTACTTATACCAGTAAAGTTTATTTTAATTTAACACCACTATAATATAATATAATTTGTTTTAACTCGTGTTTCACCAACAACACCTGTCTCGGTGGTGCAGTGGAAGAGTGTTTTGCTCAGAGACAGTTGGTGAATATTTGAGCTACGTCAAATCAAAAAATATTATAAAAATTGCACTCTTACGATAGGTTGGCACGTTAGTATAATGTGTCTGAGTTGAATATTCATGTTAACTGTGACATAACATTTTTATGAGCTAACACAAACAAATTGGTGAAAATTCAATCTCTTGGTGAAAATTCAATTCAGTACAAGTAGACAAACATGCATATTAAAAAATGTCTGGCATCTATCTCAGTAATGGAGAAACATTCCACAAAAGCTGAAAGGAAAGGGTGCAATGCTTGTATTACCCTTGGTTCATCAGTACCAGCCAAGACTGGCAGGTTGCACATAACCAAACAAGGTGTTTTACCTGTCATACATCCAACCTCAACACGAGTGTGAGAAAGTGTGAGAAAGTGACAAACACAACTACGTATGTTATATTTGGGATTACACTATCTGAAAAAGTGAATATTTTATCAATTTGTGTAGTTGTGTCCTATGTGAGATTCGAATCCACACCCTCAGAGTCAGACACCAAATTGCCAGCACTGAGCACCCCAACACATTAAACATTCAGCTACAGGGATAGTGTAATCCCAAATAAAGCATATAGTTCTTTGCAAGATAATTGAAATACTGTTGAAAACAATGTTAAACTCCAACTCATTCACTTACTCACCAGCAACCAATGAAAATTGATACTATCATTAAATACAGATAATACTTTCATTTTATTTGTATAAAAACAGAGTTAGAAATTCTCCTTATTTGTGGATAAATTGAATATGGCACGGGTAAAATTACTTTGCTGTGCCGCACTGACACACCTAAACATTTAACTTGTTTTATTTATTTTTAATTGTACCACAATGATAAGAAAATGTTGACTTTTTACCCTGGAGAAGATTAAAGATTAAAGCTGCTCCAGTGCTACTAATAGATGGGAATGTTTCCATTAATTTCTGAATAATACTGGAAGTCCCATTTCTTAAGTAAAAAAACAACGGCAACAAACAATTCATGAAGTTTTTAATTCTTCAATTACGTCAAAAGAATTTGATGGCACACTTGAAAGTCATAGGGCACACCTAAATTTGAGTTTAGGTGCCTCGTAGCACACTTTAGAAAAAATCCTTTTCTATCACTGAAAATACGCAAATACACAGCTTATTTGAAGTACTTGGATTGCCGAGTTTGACAAAGGTTCAATTTTACTGTGAGTTAGTCTTGTTTTGTTTCTCAATGTGTCATGTGTTATTACACATATGTATTCGACAGATGTATCAACAACATGAGTTAAAGAGTTTGACAATATTTCATTTGATCAAAATGTGTTATTTTGACCAAAAAAATAGGAAGATTTCTATTGGTATTTTTTTTCTAAAATTACATCATAAATGTTATATATTAATACATAATGAATTTTTAATGTGTTAATACCACAGAAATAGCAAAATGGCATGTATTAATTCAAATTTATTTATTTTTGGAGAATATTTTAGTTAAAAACGACAAACTCATATTTGGCAAAGGGAAATGGACAGGTGATTCAAACTAAAGACGGTTACACCAGATACCTACTTTTTTGTATGGAAATAAGAAAAAAAAGTTTAAAATATATTTTTAAAATATTTTTTCACATTTATTGTACAACCAGTTGTAGCAATATATAAAGTAAAGTGGTCTTAATACGTTTGCAGTGAATACAGCATTATTTGTATTATGAATAATGAAATATGAAGAAAATTTGGATTTAGTGATATTATATAGTAACATGACACCACTTATTGTGCCGTAAATCATTAATGTGCAACTTTTTTTTCAGGAACATTGCAATTATTCAAAATATAATGTATGTACAACCTAAAAATAATGATACTTTGTGGTACTTGATCGGGTGCAACGAAATCACTTTTCTAGGCTACGTACTTTTTGCCCCTTGGCCTACAGCCTAAATGGTTGAAGAAAATAAGCCAGTGGTTAAAGTGTTCAAGTGCTGGTTGAATAACAAGGGACAATTGCATAAGAAGGCAAACATCAGCAAGAGACAGTAATTAAATTAATTTAGGTAAATCATCACATGATACAAATAATTAGCAAACAGCTATTGGCCAATAAAATTGTCAACTTTTAGTTAAAAACCACAACAACAGTGAATAACTAAGTGAAAAGTGCCAATGATTACAGTGACAAATAGAAGAGACTACTTGAAGGGCTAAAACCGCTGGTTACACTGAGTTGGAGAAAGCAATGGGAGAAGAGCAAGTTAAGCCATCAGTCTCACTAACTGGGAGTGAATCCATTGCAAGCTTAAGCAGCTTCTACATCAAAGAGACAACAATTTGCTATGATTGAAGTCATTTCCCCCAGAATTTAGTAAGACTTCTTTGCATATATTGGTGTCCATCACTCCAGAACCGTAAGACAGATTGGTGTTCTGTTGTACACTGCCCACTAAGCCCTTCCAGTTCAATGTAGAACAACATGAACATATATCAACTTTAACAGGTCCACATAGATTGGTATAAATTTGGCTCTTTCTTGTCTACTCAATCCTTAGAGGAGTATTTGTCAATTTTATTTTCTTATATCAAACTTAAATGTGTTCCTTGTCAAAATCCTATCTTGTGGTAATATGTTAAAAAGTGTTATTTTCAGAAGCCATATGTTTAAATAGCAGTCAGGTATCATAGTTCATTGTCTAATACAACTCCATTCAGTGCCCCAAATTTTCAAACTAATTCATGTAATGTTTGTGTTTTCAGGGTAAACTTGTAAACTCCAACAGCATTAATAGAGAACTCTGTCACATCTCATTTAAGTCAGAATTAGTAAAAAAAATAATTCCTAAAATGGTGAAATATAATCTTATATCCCCCCAAAATAATTAGAAATTAACCTTTATGGCTGTGTGCGGTGATTGTATTATAAAACCACAAAAATTGTGACAATTATCTAATAACTTTAATAATAAATCTGAGGTGAAGTGACACAAAAATGTTGACAAAAAAATACATTTTTTCAGTCTTGTGCAAGCAAACTTAGCTATGCTGTTGAAACACTGATGACACTAAAACCGTTTACATGCATTAGCTTCAGCAGTCGACCCAGACATGCACCTGGCTATGTTGATGGTTTCATCGTCTTTCAAAGGAAGGAAAACATCTCACTGAGGCTTGAATAGCCCAATCAATAGACATCAACAACAAGAATCAAGGAAAAGGCTTTCTGGGTGCACATCTCTGGAGCTAGCAATGGGCGAATGTCTTCAGTTTACAAATGCCCACCTCATTGTAAACTGTGCACTTTCCAAAGAAACACTTGTGTGTTTTTTAAAGTGCACAGATTACAATGATTTGGACATCTGTAAAGCAAACCCTTTGACTAACTGTATTCCATCAAGACCTAACTCTATACATCATTGTCTGCATCCTGTAACTAGTTCCTGTTAATACTTGCTTCTTTAAACTCAATTCTTTCAAGACTGAATGAATCTAGGCTAATAGACTTGATATTTTGTCATGTCAATAACAGATCTAAGTGTGTGTGCATGTGTCAAGAGAATAAGAAAAGCTATCCAGAAAGTTAAAAGGTTTATCAAGTTGCTAGTTTATAATACCTACCAGGGCCTCGTTCCTCAAAGATAAGTTGATCGTAAGTGCTAAAATATAACATTGACTTACGACTGTTATAGCGCAAATATTGCTTTGGAACCGGTGCCATTCGGCACCGGTTCCAAATCGATCTTTGCGCTACGACAATCGTAAGCCTATGATAAGAAACAACTCCACGAGGACATTGTTTAAAAATCACTTACGATTAACTTAGCCTAAGATTGCTTTAAGGAACAGGGCCCAGAACTGTGATGCATTAACAAGGCTTCAAATTATCATCACAGAATGGTACACTTACAAACTTACCTTTTTAAGTTTACTTCTCCTTTGGATGTGTAGTAGACATGGCATATATCATGGACAAGCTCTTAGCCCTCCATTTCATGCAAGTGTAAACTACTGGGACAGATAAACTCATCATGAGTTTTGACGATTTATCAATGAATGGACCTTAAATAAGCTATATAAATTTTGTAAACATTAACTTATTTTCAATGATATTACAAGGATTTTAAGAAATAAAATATACATTAATACAACAAGATCAAATGCACAACTAGGAAACAACAACCATTGGCAAATCAGTAAAATCTATATCAAAAAGTGTAGTTTCAGGGGATGAGGATGTATTTATATAATACTTGAATGACATATTCAATTGCAGTGATTACAAGAAACAGCTGATACTCGTCCCTCCTTCAATGATCAGTAACCTTCAGACTGTAGGATACTGCATCATAAATAACCTTAAAATAGTGTACAATTAGTTCTAAACACACGGCCAGTGTAGTTTATGTGTTCATATAATAGTAGGTAGCAATTAGTTAAAAGCTTCAATAAGTGTAAAAATCTTTTAATGCAATAAATGCTGCCAGATTTCTCCTTCAAAACTGTCTTAATAGCCAATCATTATAATAGGAGAGAGGTTGTGGCCAACAAATGGGAGATTTAGACAAAGCTATGGGGCATTGTCTAGAACAGGCACTT
This sequence comes from Calliostoma canaliculatum, assembly GCA_032361085.1. NCBI lineage: Eukaryota > Metazoa > Mollusca > Gastropoda > Trochida > Calliostomatidae > Calliostoma > Calliostoma canaliculatum. The sequence goes on along the minus strand of JAULCD010071146.1, from coordinate 4,957 downwards.
GTAGAACAGATTGACTTGGCAGAGCATGCCAAAAGAACCCTGGATGCTGATATTCCGACACTGCCCTTCGAGTCGAGACTTAAAACTGACCACAACTGAGCGTTGCCTGAAGTGTGTTACATGCCAAGTGGTGTAAACACATCATTGAATCACTGAATTAGTCCAGCTAGGAGTACAGATATGGATGAGCCGACTACAATACACTGTGTCTAACAACAGTGACACAATCTGCACTGAGAAAATCTTCTGGAGGCTCAGTACAGATATTAATATTGTCCCCAGTGTTTGGATTTCAGTTAGTCTTTGGTTACACATAAACATTCACTTTTGGGTGCTTAAAATGCTTTGAGGTTTTGTATAGATGTCAAGTTTCTTAGATGTATTTGCCATTTCCGGCCAATAATAAATCTGAAGTGGTATCAACTGGTATGATGGCATCTATAGTGTTGTAGTTTTTGTTTCTCATGCAGTTAACCAACAGGAATGATGGCATCTATAGTGGTGTATACTTTCCAGTATGAGACTTGTTGACCTGAACACCCTTACAACTACAGCTTCCCCTCTGCAACTCCTCTAGTCAAGTAGATACATGAGTGAGTGGTGTCTGGTCCAGTCAAGTAGATACATGAGTGAGTGGTGTCTGGTCCAGTCAAGTAGATACATGAGTGAGTGGTGTCCAGTCAAGTAGATACATGAGTGAGTGGTGTCTGGTCCAGCCCTAAGTGCAGCTGAGTGGTGCTTGGCAGAATTACTGTGCATGTCTGAGGGAGCCATCACTCACTGCCAGGCAGTGGAGAGCTGAATTCTGGATACAGCTTGCCTTCAGTCCCTTCCCAGTCTCCATATAGAGGAGCACATTCCACACTCAGTCTCAGCCCCTTCCCAGTCTCCATATAGAGGAGCACATTCCACACTCAATCTCAGCCCCTTCCCAGTCTCCATATATAGGAGCACATTCCACGCTCAGTCTCAGTCCCTTCCCAGTCTCCATATTGAAGAGCACATTCCACATGGAGGTGCCGGTTTACAAAGCCATGGAAAATTTTTGATGTCATAAACCATGTCACTCAACCAGTTAGGTTTAGAAGTGCCAAAAATCATTGGGGGGTTTTTGTGCACAATTTACAACAGTGTTTGGCATTGAACAGTTTATAATGATTTTTGGCATTTCTTTTCTTTGGGAAGTGTAGAGTTTGCAATAATTTTTGGCATTTCTAAACTTACCCATGGGTTACAAAAGAGTTGATGACATTTTAAATGTATGATGGTTTATGAGCCAGCTCCTGTAACTAAGTTTTGACCTAAGTCACAAATCTCAGTGCTTTCCTAGTACAACATTATGTTGACTCATGGTAATTATTTTGGTACCCTGGTTTTAGTGAGTGCATATAAAATGTAGGTTATTGTTAATTGCATTATTAGCATTTAAAAATACTTGAAAAGCCAGCTTGACATAATAAGTAGTCAAAATCTATAGAGTTTATATCTTTTAACACTTTAAAAAGAATAAAGAATGTCTACTGAAAGATTGATTTTTGGCACATCTAATTTGAAATAATTGCCACAATCTGATTTATGTATTCTTTAAAAATGGTTTAGCAATATTTTTTTTAAATTCTGCATACATCAAAATTTCAAAATGATGTTTGATAAAATGACAACTGAATTTAAAAAAAGTTTTGTTTTTTAATTCGATTAAAACCAGAAATAATCTTGTGAAGGTCGCCATGGACTAATGAAACCTCAGGATCACACACCAATATTGTACTGAGTTTAGTTTCAACCACCTGTCAGGGTTTGATTGGACTACAACAAGCAGACAATGAAATAGTGGAAAAATCCAGCATCACATCTTGTTACGCTTTTCAGCTTGAGTCCGGTTTGGCAGCAGTTACAGATGGGCAATGGAGGTGAATGACAATTGATTACCACATATATTGGCTGGCTGCATGTGCTGCTTCTCCCTGATGGACAGTGGACCTGGGGCCCCATCCACAAAGCTATTGTAAGCTAAGACCAACTTTCATAAATATATCTTCATGGCAATTGAACACTTTCATTAAACTAAACATGCATTTTAAGAAACCGATAGAAAACCAAGGTCTCATTCTGTAAAGCTCTCACAAGGCTAATATGTCTTAACTTTCATCTCAGCACTCTCATTATGAGAGCAATAAAATGAAAGTTAAGCTGTATTAGCTTTTGGCTAGCTTTGTAGAATGGGCGTGAGAGTGTGTCAACCCCTCTGTTAACCTTCTATCAGCAGTGAGCATTTTACACAGCACTACCCAAATTACAGGAAAAAGGCGGCTGTTAGATTTAGATTCAAGAACATGACTGTAGATTGATGACCTACTAAATCCTGACACATGGCTGAGTTTGTCAATTTCACATATTTCATCCAATGACTTTGCTGAGTTTTTTAACCTATCTCAATAAATGAAATAAATTTTGCAAATCTCTAACATTGTTGGTCTTATGTAATGTGCATTATTACACTAGATAATTACATCTTTGAGAGGCATTTGGAAGGTGTGTAGGAATGTAACCAAGTTATTTATGGTTGTCAACTTCTTTATTGTCTTAATGTGACAAAATGTCTCATTAGACAATAAAAAGATTGATAACAAATAGTAACTTTGTTACACCAGATAAATACTTATAATTATTTTGACTAATCTGAGTTATACATACTAAAATAAGCTATAATGATAAGTTAAAGAGTTTTCTAATGTAGACTCAAAGACAATATTTGAGTTTAAAGGGAAAAAGATTATATTTGTGAACTATAAAATTCACATATTTCTAAGGGCACAGCCAGGGATCGGTATGTTGTACCCTACCATGAACCAGTCTGTCCTGTGACGCTCCAACAAGTTCAGGGTACAGCCAGGGCTCGGTATGTTGTACCCTACCATGAACCAGTCTGTCCTGTGACCCTCCAACAAGTTCATTACTTCACCTGTTGACCAGTATACAGAGACCTTAATGCCATTGAAAATAACATCAAACCTGACTGAGCCAAGCGTGATTACCTCCAAATGGCGGCAGGAAGCAGCCATTGTCTGGAATCATGATTCCGTCATTAGTCTCACAATTAGCTGGTGTCATGATTCGGCCCACAAGTGGATTAGTTGTAACACAAGTATTACCACAAATCCTCCTCCATCCTACCTGAGACACAGACAGCCATTAAAGACGACCATGTTGCATGTTACAGGATGCTGCTTTCCTAACCACCGATTCATGAGGAAGCACTTATTATATACATACTCAACACAATCTCATGGCTTTGCATTTAAATGAGATCATCATAAGTTAAAAACAATTAACACATTTTGTATTAGTACTAATTTTTATATTATCATAAAATATAATAAAATACCAATCACAGTACCTTTTATTTAATTTCGTTGAACTTTCTTTACCAGAAACATTTTGGCTAACAGCATGCTTGTTCTAGCCACCACGTATACAATAACAAAGTACAATCTAAGTAATTGTCACCAGAATACATAACTGCTTGTTTTCATAACTGTTTTGAGCTATTTACGTCCCAGCTGATATTAATAATCAGTTCCTTTCTGTTTGAACTAGCTACTTCAAAGGAGTTCCACTATTCTAGTTTGTGTACTGCTATCTGGCCACAAACAACAGTCAGAAAGAATATTACTCAGGCAGACAACACTTATTATATATTTATTAAAGAAAGTGTTGTCTGCCTGAGGGATGGATATTCTTTCTGATATAGTGTGTGTGTGTCTGTCTGTGTGTGTGTGTGTGTGTGTATGTGTGTGTGTGTGTGTGTGTGTGTCTGTGTGTGTGTGTGTGTGTGTGCGTGTGTGCGTGCGTGCGTGCCTGCGTGTGTCTGTGTGTGTGTGTGTGTGTCTGTGTCTGTGTGCATGTGTGCGTGTCTGGTGCGTGTCTGGTGCGTGCCTGTGTGTGTGTGTGTGTGTGTGTGTGTGTGTGTGTGTGTGTGTGTGTGTGTGTTCCTAATCAAAAGTGCTGTAAGGTTTAGTTCACAAGGAGACACTGTTGCAAAAATTCTGTTAAACTGTACATAAAGAAAACTAACATAAAGGTACTTCCTCAGTTTGACATCCTTCTCTGTGGACAGACACCAATATCAGCTGTATTAAGAGGGTGCTGTACACAGAACAGCCGGGCAATAAACAAGAGGGAGATCAATAGAGCAAGCTGAGTTATGATGCTCCTATCATATGCCACTATAATTTCATAACTAGCTCGTAGATTTACTTGAGACGGAGGAGAACGTGGGGATGAGTTAAAACCCTCAAACTTTAAATTTTACTGCGAGCAGTGTAACCGTTGGTCCTGATATCTTGTGATAACAGAGATAACCCTTAGTGCAGACAACAGTCACTATTGGGCTTCCACAAGAAACTTTTAGAAAAATTAACCTCAATTTAAGATTTTTAAGCCTACTTCAACTTATATAAGTGAAAAGCATTTATTTTAAACATTCTGTTTTTTTTGGTACATGCTGAAAAAAATTGAAGTATTTGGCGAGTTGTTTTAAAATAGACAACAGTCACTGTGTGACTGCAAGGTAGGGCTCCGACAGGTGGTAGCACAGCAGTGTCCACTAGACTTGAACTTTAGTAACCCACACAAACTACTGTTTGTACTGACTGAAGAGCCAGAAGCAGCAATCATCAGCACAGAAACAGTCCTGGACGCGTTCCTCAAAGCGATCTTAGAATAAGTTGATCATAAATGATTTTTGAAACAATTTCCTGTGGAGTTGTTTCTTATCATAAGCTTATGACTGTCGTAGTGCAGAGATTGATTTGGAACCGGTGCCAAATGGCACTGGTTCCAAAGTGATCTCTGCACTACAACAGTCGTTCGCCAGTTTTATATTTTAGCACTTATGATCAACTTAGCCTAAGATCGCTTTGAGGAACTGGGCCCTGGATTCCAGGTGAGATTAAGA
>JAULCD010071036.1:0-11903 GCA_032361085.1 Calliostoma canaliculatum | reverse complement strand
ACCTTTCCTGTAATAATTTGTGTAAAAGATCTCCTGTATGAGCTCTTTTACACAAATTATTACAGGAAAGGTTTCCAACAGCACATAGTGGTGATAGTTTTGAGTTATACTCCCTTCAGTTCAGCACTCAAAGGAATAAACTGAACTTTTTATTTCTTCCCAAGAATGTTCTAATCTGTACTTTTTACATTCCTACTACCGACTGAATCATAGTACTGACTAACAATTGTGTAATCCAGACTGAATGTCTGATTAACCAGTCATTACATAAATCCTGTTAAGGCAACAGTGGTTTTCACTAAACTCGTAAATTCATGTTGGGCCAGAGTAGTCTTAAAAAGAACAAACAGCATTAATCACAATCCATTTATGTGTCCTGAGAAGTAATTTGTTTAATAAATAATGACACTGATTGTAATTTTTTTTTACAATATTCATAAATTGAATAATACAACACTTTAGTTTTTGTCAGTATCATTTGTTCAATCCGGACCTCCCTGAAAACTAAGACTTTCAGCCTGACCCAAGCGAGTCAGGGTCCTGTTTCACAAAATTATCATAAATTTACATCACAATCCATGTTACTTGGATCAAACCTTTGTGGTGTAGTGATAGTGTTGGTTTGGAGACTGGTAGGTGTGGGGTTTGATCCTCGTCGTAACAGATCTAAAGACTTCATAAAAGTTGCACTTTTATGATTGGGTATCGTAAAGACTGGTCGGCTCAGGGGTCAGTATAAACAGACATACACACAAACATATAAAAGTTCAGGGAGCTTGACATTTCAGTTGTGGAGAACCGTTCAATTAAAGCTGTGATGATAGATTGCGATGCTTACATCACACTTGGTTAATCAGTACCAGTGGAAACTCGCAGGTTACACAGAGCCACACTAGGGTGTTTCCCCTGTCGCAAATCTAGCCTTTTTTATTTTAAAAAAACCCTGTTGAACTTGCTTTTCTTTGGAAAGTTGCCAATTGACATAAATTTTGGGAATTTGTAAACCTAACCCATTGGCTGAGTCACATGGTTTATAAGGTCATAAATTTACAGACTTTGCCCTGGTTTAGACAAATTCCACCATACTTGCATGTAGATTGACAGCTTGAGGCAGGTATAGAAGAGCATGAAACCAGATTTTTGTTGCTTGAATACCCTTAAAAAGTGAAAGTGCTGGACAATAGAAATCCAAATTTGCAATTTTAAAGTGAACTTTAAAGAAAAGTAACTGTCTATATATAACAATATATACATATTTATATACACATATATATATGTAGATTATTCTTGTCAAAGAATACAAAAAGTATTGTAATATTTAGCATTTAACGAGGGAACCATTATTTTGAGTGTCAAGATTCTTGTTTACATGAATACAAAACTTTTTGTTGCTTAAGCTGATAAAACATGTCTCATGAAACAATAAATAATAAAAGTCACAAACAAAATAGATAAACATGACAACACTGAAAGATGCCACTGAGACCCTGCCAAATATATTCTTGTAATGCGTTTTACTTTTAGCCCTTAAAGCGCTGAGGTGATTTCAGCCAGTTTAAAAATTGTAACCACCTTTGGCTGTTGAAAACCTATTCTGTACTAATTTGTTTAAAGATCTGTCGGAGCTTTTGTAAACAAATTACCACAGAATATGTTTTTAACAGCCTGTTTCAGTTGGAATTTGAAAACTATAATAAGCAAATGTTGTGCAAAAAGTGGTAGGGGTGAAACGACTCACCGGTGCATTGATAACTTTCAAGGCACGGTACATTAAACGATACAATTTTAGTCTGTTCCGATCCAAAACGATACCCTGAACTGTCCACAAAATTATTCAGGTTAAATATAGTATCATCACATATGACCTGTCCAACAGCTATTTATTTACGTTCACAACAATTTTGCAAGAAAATAACCCAGAAATAAATGCAATTATTATAAGCTTACAAGAAATTTTCGCACTTAAACAAACCTTCTGTAGGTGTATCGGGATTTGTATCGTATCGTGAACCATGTATCGCGATACTAATCGTATCGTAAGTACAGTGTATCGTTTCACCCATAAAGTGGTCAGTTTCAAGTCCACTATATCACTTCAGTGCTGCAGGAATAAAAGGAGCTTAACAACTTCATTTCACAGATACAGGATATAAGTTTAGTTGTTTGTAAACTAATTGATTAGTTCTTTATTAATTTTTAAATACGACATGTCTGAATAATCAGCAAAGCTAAAACACAACACAGTGATGCTGTAAACAAAAATTAAACTTGACTCAAATTAATTTTTATGAAGCAAATTGCTTCTATGAGGCTCATGTAAGTAATTCACTCAAATTAATAGTTTCCTAGTAAATTCCTGGTCTTGGTGCAATTTAATTAATACAAATTTTGAATCTTGGAGGTACCTTGTGACAGTGAAAATACAAAGGCAGTGACATAACTTAACTATTAGATTACCTGACCTGTGGTTTTCTTGTCATGTGCCAATTGAAAAAATACAAACAAAGTATATTACTGAGATTATAGTGCGATAAAATTATTAATATTTGAACCCTTAAAATGCTGAGCCCATATTTTTCTATTTCCTTGTCAAAATCCCTCTTAAAATACCTATTCTATGGTAATTTGTTTAAAAAAGCTCCTGAAGGGGCTCTTTTAAACAAATTACCACTTGACAGGTTTTTAACAATACAAGGTGGTCACGGTTTCAAAATCTACTTAACCATATTTACTTGTGTTAAATTAATTAAAAAAAATGCAAACATAATTTTGAGCTGTTTAACTGATATGTATGTCAGAAAAGAAAAGAGTTTCAAGATAGTATTTACAGAAAATAAAATAACATGCAACAAGTGCAACACTGTTAACCCTCAGAGTGCAACTTGCACCCATGATGCAAAACCATTGTAGTCATCCGATGCTTTCTGATGACCTAACCCTTAGAGTGCTTAGCTTAAGATTTGTTCATTTTGCTGTCCAAAATCAAATCTAAATTGGTTGTTGAAGTTCTTTCCTGTAATAATTTGTTTAAAGGAGTTCCTTCAAACAAATTATCACACATTAGGTTTTCAACAGCCCATTTAGAATGGATTTGGATACAGAAAATATTAACAGAACTTTAGGGGTTAAAATTTAAAATATAATCTCATCACGTTTTGTCACATGTGAAACGGAACTGGTATATTGCACCTTCTTCACAAATGAAGGGGAGAGTCTATGGATTGTTTTGGGTTGCTAGAGACTGTTATGGTGTAGGCTTTGCCCTTGGTTTGTGAAGCAGTTGAGAACTGATGCCTTTTATCACAGCAGCTTGCGATCTAGGGAAAGACAACTCTCATTTGTATTGTGATATTTACCGTTGAATCTTTACAGTTGACATATCCACATGTTAATATTCTATCAAAATATTTTATGATCATTTTCATCCAGTTTTAGACTATTTTCACTGTTTCAATAAACTAACAACAAACAATTGTATTGAATACCTATTTATATATTTACATATATTTACAAACATGACAAAACAACTGATGGAAAATTTTGATATTTTGAAAATGCACATATTTCATATTTGCAGTGCTTTTTTCTAAAGAATACTGCACGAGGTAATTTATAATTGTTTACTTAACTTGTTAAAAAACATGTCATGCTTAAAAGTGCTTTCAAATGAATTTATAAAATATTGTTATGTTAACAGTTTGAATAGTCTTATATAACATGTCTCACTTATCTCTTGTAAATATGTTAGTTGCTACAGGTATAGTTATGAATTACATCCACATGTTCAGTCTTTCGAAGTCGCTACAGTAACTACTTGGGACACCGTTTGGTATCAGAAAGCAATCGTAGTTCAAGGGAAGTAACTCTTGGAAATGGGACATTTTCTGAAGTTGCTATAACATTCCTTCTCCAATATCACAAAAGTTTTTTCTCATCAACCTGTTGAACATCAATATATTTTAGATCTATCTAGAAGAGATATTAATTAAGGTAATCTTGAAAATTAGCTGTTATTCATTGTAATGAATTATACTTTGAAGCAAATAAAATGTGTTTATCAGTGATTTAAGCAAGCCTTTTGTAACCAAGCAACTTGAGCTTTCTAAATAATTTAGTTTCTGAAGGAGATGATAAATTATTTAAATACAACAATCGAGTAATTCAGTAATTCTTTATTTTTTTTATTTTAGGGAGGAAATTTTGCTCTCTTTTGTTTTTTAATACAAAAAAAATTTGTTTTTATTTATTTATTTTTAAATATTTTTTTTGCACCACTTAGACATCGTAAACTTGACAAAAGCCTTTTTTATTACTGCATGTTTATCCAAATTTAAAAAATTACTATTCTTTAAAATTAACCCACAAAGTGTTAAGGGCAACATTGGTTTATTTTAAACACGGACGAGTTCATTTTTGTGTGATAGTTGTCCACGGACAAGTAGAAAATACTTTAACCCTGAAAGTTCTGAACCCAAAACCTGTCAATTTTAACATCTAAAATCCAACCTAAATGGATGTTAAAAAGCTTTCCTGTAATAATTAGTGTACAAGAGCTCTTTTACACAAATTATTACAGGAAAGCTTTTCCACAGCACTAGGTGGTCACAGTTTTTAGTTAAACTCAACCCAGTTAAGAAGAATTAGCACTGTAAGAGTTATACGACTTGGACAAGTAGAGTTTAGTTGCGGACAAGTAGATTTTGTCTGTTTCCTTGTCCGTGGACAAGTGTTAAATAATGGTATTTCCACACCCATGGATATAAACTGGGGTTTCACACTTGCAATAAGTTCTTTCTATGTCAGAGATAAAGTGTGCTGCATTCCTAAAATTATCATTTACCTTGAAGAAATTATATACTCCTCTTAAGCTGTTATACTCAAAGGTTTAAATTTTAAATGTTTTGAGAATTTAAAATATGACTGTCTATCATAGTAAATTGCCTTTGTAACCAATCTTGAAGTAAATATACATGAATTTAAATGAAACTAAATCTTTATTTATTTCAAAGGAAAAAAAAAAATGATTTGCATCATGAGAATTAAATACATTTGAGCATGCTTAAATAGTTTAAACTTTATTTTTTAAGGTATTCGACTTCAGTTATTATTATATATAGTGAAAAATAGGTGTTAAAACATGGATAAATATGTATTAGTATATGTTAATTAAACATCCAGAGAAATTGACTTCTTTAATTGGCATTTCAGAACTTGGATGACGAATGACTGAATTAGGTATATAAATGATAGTGACTTTATTGTGGGAGGTCCGACATTTTGGAACAGATACTCGTTCTGTTGGCGGGCAAAAGTTTTCTGCTCGTCAACGGTACAAGATTCTGTTTCGAAATGTTGTACATTATGCAATAAAGAAGTCATCTATGTACTTTATTCAGTCGTTCAGTTAGAATGCTCATAAATTCCAATTTTCTTTGAATATTTGTTATTTTTCGAACAATTACATTCAGCTTGTTGTGAGAGGTTCTTGCTAACTCTCAGCCGTTGTATATACAATGTATGTGCCAAGTTCTATGTGTATGCGCTAACTACTGCAGTTGATTAATTTTTTTAATTTTTTTTTTTAAATGTGATCAAATTGCAACTTGTTGAAAATGTATTGTCATATTTAAGTTAATGTTTGGTGAATTTTATATAGTGCTGTTCTTGCGTATTTGTACATTTGAATATCTCCAGGAAATATTGTACCTGTCCGTTAACCTTCTGAGTGCTAGTGGCAACTTAAGTTCTTTTTAACCATCAAAGTGCTAAGCTCAACACTTGTCTGTTTCAGTGTCAAAATTCTTTCATACAAATTACCGTAGGATAGGTTTTCAACAGCAAAAGGTAATCACAAATTCTTTTAAAATTAAGCACTTTACGTGTTAATGTCGACGTGCCCTACCAAGGACTATTTGACAACCTATTCTGTAGTAATTTTTCCTGCAAATGTAGCCTGTTAAACAAATATTTCTGATTAGGTTTTCAACAAATCAGACTAATTGTAGATTTATTTGCTACTTGGCACTCTAAGGGTTAACCTGTTTCATTTATTATGTATTCAAAGTTTAACGATACCACAGATAAAAACATTTTTTGCCTTTCTCTAGGTTTTCCCCCAAAAAAGATGCAGTTCTTAATATGTTCAGCATGGATTTGTTGTCACAATGATGATAAACGTAAATGGTACGTTGATTATTCTGTTTTATGTTGTTTATTACCTTGCAACAAGAGTTAATGTATGAAAGTGAACATTTAGAAACATTGCACTGATATCAGGGATTTTTCTGCAGCCTTTGATCATCTCCATAGCAACATATCTCCATAGCAACACACCTCCATAGCAACGTGTCCTCCATGATCAGCAAAATTTCAAACCCTCAGCTCACCTCAATGAAACTTGTTATAGAATATTGTTACAGTTTCAAACCTAAGTTTAGTCTGTTTGATGTTAAATTTGTAAACAGCAATGTGTGATATGGTAAATTAATGGATTTTCACTGTTTTTTCTGAGACCGTATACTTGTATATATAATATTATAAGTGGATTTTTTGCTATAATGTTGTTGAATTGTTGCCCAGTTTGCACACAAATACTTATGGTGGCCGGTCCACTGCTACAGTTTCTGAAAGTGTTCCAAAGTGTGTCTTGTTATAAACTGAAAGTAAAATATTTTGACAGAAATAGTTGGTTCACCCTTAAAGTGCTGAGCACAACATTTGCTCATTTTAGTTATGAAATTCCAACTGAAACAGGCTGTTGGAAACCTATTCTGTGGTAATTTGTTTAAAAGAGCTCCTATAGGAGCTTTTTTAAACAAATTATCACAGGATAGTTTTTCAACAGAACAATGTGGTCACAGTTTTAAGACTGGCTGAAATCGACTCTGCACTTTAAGAGTTAACTTCAGTTCAAGACAGTTTTGCTATCCGAAGATTTTTATTATCAGTGCTAAACATACCCTGGGTCTACAGCAGTCAGTCAATTAATTCCATGTCTTTTTAAGGCTCTATGTACAATAATTTTCATGTTGATAAATTTAACCCTTACAGACCTAAGCACAGCCGTGTTCATTTCAGCATCTTAGTTCCAGCCTAAATACGCTGGTGAAGATCTATCTTCTGGTAATTTGTTTGAAAGAGCTCTTATTGGTGTTCTTTTAAACAAATTACCACAGGATACATTTTCAAAACTAGAAGATGGTTAGTTTTAATTTCTTGTGCCAATTTAGCACTCTAAGGGTTAACATATTATAGTATTGAGAGTTACACCAAGTTATCCTTTTTAAATTGTTTGTTGGCAAAAAAATGGGTTACCGGTAAATATCATATCCAATCGTCAAAAAGAATATACAAATCCAAGATTGTCATTTTCATTTTGTATATTTTTCACGAAACTACACAAATGGTTTCATTTCTATTTCTCATTTTGAAAAGACATTGTTTTGTCATAACTTCATTTCATTTGGATTATAAAACTTATATGACATAGACAATAGCGGAAGGGGATAAAACATAATGTAGCACATATAGGCTCTAGGTAATATAAAGGTTTATGCACTGATGTATGGGCAATATGTTATCCACATTTCATTCAGTGATGCCATTGGTTTGGACTTGTCTCAATTTCTTGCTTGAAGTAAAATGTTTTTGTTGGTATCAGGATATTTAGCAAAACCAATTTTCCTAGTTCATAAAGAACCAATCCAGAAATATGGCTAGGGGTGACATCAAGAATCTTTTGGAAAAAATTACATAATCAGTGGAACCTCTCCTCTTCTTAAATATTGTGTACAATTAAAGGCACCCCTTTCCTTTTCTTCCCATCAACTCCTATACAAAATCTTAACCTCCTTCCTGATATTAAGTGTTCTTAATTGCTGAATTCCCCTCATCAATTTTAAATACAACTGATGACACCCCATCCCCCAAATGACTCCCACCTTTCCCCTCCCCCTTCCCCTCACTCCTAATCCTCCAAACTTCACTCTCCTTTCTCTTTCTCTTCTTTCTCTTCTTTCTCTTTCTCTTCTTTCTCTGTACCCTCTCTACTCTCTACTTTTTTCCTCTCTTCCTTCTCTCTGTTTACTCTCTCAACTTGCTCTTCTCTCCTCTCTCTCTCTTTTTTCCCTTCCCTCCTCTCCCCTAGCCTTCCCTCCTCTCTCCCTCCCTCTCCATAAGTTTGAAAACTAGCTGGCCATATACTCTTGTATAGTACAGGATTATACTGGATATCTGGAATGTCAAGATATATACATGTGTTAATGAACACTTTCCTTTGATAAATATCATCTTTTTTTTATATAAATAAGTCCACCACCACTGTTGATATAAATATAACAATTGTCATTACTTTCATAACGAGTATGAATAAATTAATTACATATAAATCTTGCTAGCTAACCCATCATCCGCAGCCTGATTGCAATAAACAATGTGTGACATACTTAACCCTTTCAATGCCAACATTAGTTCAGAGAACAGTGTCTTATCAGAGGCTGTTAAAAACTTATAAACTGTGAAATAATGAGCACTGTAAAATATTCAGTCGAAACTAGCTGTTGAAATTTATCCTGTGGTTATTTGTTTCAAAGAGCTCCTTCAGTAGCTCTTTGAAACAAATCACCACAGGATAATTTGTCAACAGCACAAAGTTATTTAAAGTTTTACTAAACTTGATTCAGCACTTAAAGGGTTAAGGATGTTATTAGTTGTAAGAAAGCAGTACTTTACTGATCACTATCACCAATATTGAATCAAATGGGCCAGCCATCTTGTATCAGTGATAGATGCACTGTATAATGTATTCATAACAACTGTATATAAGTATATATAAAAAGTATTATATATATGATGAGCTATTTTTTGTACATATTGGTTTATTTGCTACAAGCTCCAAAGAAGATAATGGATCTGGTTGGCAAACCTTTATGCTGTTGTTAATTTTCTGATTTTTCGTCAGTGTGAATCCATCAGCTCATATGAGAAAATGGACACGCTTCGAGTCTGGATTTCTTGGTTCCAGAAAATATCTTCATGCATGACGTCGCCGCGAGATGATCGGATGCGAGACCAGGAAGTACACTTGCCTCACAAATATGTTTTGTGTACATTATGAGTCGTCCAGATATGAAACATTAGCACAATGGGAGAATAGCGTTTGATCGGTTTTTTTCCAAGACGTTGGTTCTGTTTTTGACAGCAACATATGAGCACTTCAGCAATATTTGCGTGCAATTTTTATGAAATACTGTTCATGTATGTGGCAGTTTGTGTTTAATGTTAAACATATACTAAATGAATTGCACACCATGTACTTTCAACACAAATGTCACCAAATATGATAACTGATGAAAAGTATATGTTGTAACAACATATTTGAATAATATAATGACAGATAATTTTATAACGAAAATCCCTCAATTCTTTTCTGATATTCTCTTGATTTTACGCCCTTATGATATAGAATACAAAACTTGCCAATTTACAATATCTCTGAATGAACTGAATGTATTTATGTTGTCTGTGGGCATGTGTCAAACTGGCAATGGTTCAAAACCTGACAAATTTGTATCATAGAGGATCCAACATTTTTCAATTTAAAAAAACAAACAAGACCCAATGTTGCTGGAAGTTTAATAACATTGATCAATTTTAATTATTTATCAATAACAATTTCTTAACCCTTACAGTGCTGAATTAGGTTATGTAGCTAGTTTTTTTAAACTGTGGCCACCTTGTGCTGTTAAAAACATGTCCTGTGGTTATTTGTTTAAAAGAGCTCTTTTAAACAAATTACCAGAGGATAGGTTTTTAACAGCATATTTTGGGTGGAATTGGGACACTAAAAGGGGCAAATATTGCATTTAGCACTTTAAGATATCTTGTTTTATCTGAATACAATGAAATTGCATAAAAGCATCTCATTTAAAGATTTGGTCCCCATAAAACTAAGACCAATCAAGATGTTGGATTCTTGTCAAGGTAAATTTTGAATAACAGGCAACCATTTTGTTCCATTTTGAGTCATGCTCACACTTGTTGCAGAATTTAATAGTTGCTTATTTTACCAGTCTAAGTTTGTAAATTTGGTAAAATATATATGGGACAATATTGTGTTTTGTTAATTATGTAGTTTAATAATAACATACATGACTGTTCTAAAACAGGATGTTTGACTTGTTACATATAACATTTCATGTCAAGGTAGTTTTAACCCTTACCGTGCGGCTCACAGAAATATTCGGGTCAGGCTAGTAGCCTGACCCGAATATTTCAGTGTGCCGCACGGTAAGGGTTAAGAAAAACACTGCTTGAAGGTTTTCTTTAGAACAGTCATGTAAAACAAAGATATCAAAATTGGACTGATAGTGTGTCTGTGTGTCTGCAGCCGTGTTGTAATGAACTGCAGAAGAAAGTTGGTGACGAAGGTGGTGATGAAATTGTTTCTCCTACGTGGAGGGTGTTGTTGTTGCTGGCGTACACTGAAGCCTTACACCTGTTTTATGTTGATATCAAGCAAGGTTTTATGTTGTCACAACTCCCAATGTTTAGAGTGGAAACTGCATTGTTACGGAACTACTGTGTTTTGCTTGTTACATTGGTAAGGGTAATTGATAAGGGCGGAGTCAATCTATTGGTCAAAGTCAGTTCCCAGTCAACTTTTAAACATAAATAAAGTCTTTCGTTATGACATTTTACACTTGTTTTGACTTTTCTTTTCTACTTGAGTGAGTGAGTTGGGGTTTAACGCTGATTTTAAACAAATTCAGTTATCCCGCAGCAGCAAGATTTATTGCAGGTGCGAAACCTGCATCACCAATGTTATCTAATGCCGTGAAACCTGCGAGTTGCTGCTGGTACCTGCAAACCAAGAGTGTTACTGTGTTAGAACACTTCACTCTGTCCTCACTGTGTATTTTCTACCTGAGTGATGGAGTCTTTACAGGTTGAAGTGATGATATTTAACCCTTGAAGTGCTAAATTAGGGTGACTTGGTCTTAAAACTGTGACCACCTTGTGTTGTTCAAAAACTATTCTGTGGTAATCTGTTTAATAGGGCTCCTACAGGAAACAAATGACCACAGAAAAGGTTTCGAACAATTTAGGTTGGAATTTGAACTGGACTGTTGTGCTTAGCAGTTTAAAGGTTAAAGGTCATTTATACACACAAAAATAACTGCAAGATTTCACTGAAATCAGACACCATATTTGAAGAATGTCTTGAAGGAACTTCATCCGACTAATCAGGAAGAAAGAAAATCAAAGTTTTATAGTCATGTACAATACAATACAATATACCCAGTAATGCAATACAATAAAATACAATTCAATACAAAATAATACAATACATGCAATTAAATGCCTTAACCCTCAGAGTGCTAAGCACAACATTTTTACATATTGGTATCCAAATTCCAACCTGTTGAAAACCTATCCTCTGGTGATTTGTTTAAGAGAGCTCCTATAGCACAAGGTGGTCACAATTGTACGTCCTACTCCTGTGACCAGTTTATGATGCTGAAAAGCTGTCTTATGGTAGTTTGTTTAAAAGAGTTCCTGTGGGAGCAGTTTTAAACAAATTACCAAAGAATAGATTTTCATTGGACAATGAGATTAACAAATGTGCCGCTAAAACTTGAAGGGCATTTTCAACAGCATTTAAATTGTCTCACAGCAGCCAGCTTATTGCAAGTGGAAAGCCTGCCTCACTGATGTGGTATTGACCTATGATGACGTGTTTATCACGACTACCTGTAACATCACATTTAAAACAACTGTATTAACCCTTAAATTGACAAGCCCAATTTTTCTCATTGTCAAAATTCTGTCCAAAATAAGCTGTTAAAAACCTATCCTGTGGTAATTTGTTTAAAAGAGCTTCTACAGGAGCTCTTTTAAACAAA
>JAULCD010071035.1:0-17985 GCA_032361085.1 Calliostoma canaliculatum | reverse complement strand
TATGAGCGAAAGATGGGAAGTACAAAAAAGGATGATGTCTTACTTGTCGTGATATCAATACCACAAACACTCGAACATACTTCTAAAGTTTGCTAAGGAAATGACCCTGTTGACATTACACTGGAAATATAGATTCTATCAGAACCATTGACGCTCGTCGTTGTAGATTTGTTCAGGGCCCCTATTCCTCAAAGCGATCTTAGGTTAAGTTGATCGTAAGTGCTAAAACATAACATTAGCTTACTACTGTCGTAGCGCAGAGATCGCTTTGGAACCGGTGCCATTTGGCACCGGTTCCAAATCGATCTATGCACTACGACAGCCGTAAGTCTATGATAATAAACACCTCCACAGGAAATTGTTTCAAAAATTCCTTACGATCAACTTAGCCTAAGACCGCTTTGGGGAACGGGTCCCAGGACATCAGTGCTCGGCACAATTCAGGCTGTAAGGCTGAGGCGTCTTACTATTTAATCTGAGCACCTCAGTGACATCGCCGGAGTTCTGTGCTACAAAGCTCTTCTAGGGCTTGGACGTCTTAACTTGTATTTAAGTGGTCTTATACCGAGAGAATTATGATGAAGGTAAGACGTCTTAGCGGAACCATGCTCTTTCCTCAGTTCCATTGTCTAATTTAGCTGACCTGCCTGAAAACTTGTTGATACTTTATAGCAACAATGTTTCTATTGGAGAAGCATCCTGAAACAAGATACATGGGTCAGAAGGAAGAACTCAATGAACAATAACGCGGGTTGTCAAGCTTTTACTGGCGCTCTAGGTACCCATGTATCGACATCGATTAGATGAATTTAACTTAATCTGTAAGTAACTTAACTCCATCTCAAATATACGCGAAATCCTTAATGTTGGGTTTGGTTCGGGAAAAGGGGCGGGATAGCGCAGTGGTTAGCGTGCTTGACTTCCGACCAAGAGGTCTGGAATTCGAATCCCGCCCAGGGGTCATTCTGTGTTGGGAACATTTCAACTTATAGTGAGGACAGATTGCAATGCAGTAATACAGGAACTGTCTTGGTTCGCAGCTACCAGACGAAGCTCAGATGTTTTCTTGCATCACATAACCACATTGGTTTGTTCAGGCTTTCTTCTGCCATACATCCTGCCGCCGAGTTATAACTGGAAAATTGTTGAAAACGGCGTTAAACCCTAACTCACTCGTTCACTCACTGTTTCAGAAAACTATTACTATTTACAACTACTATTTATTCCCTCCCCAGTTCCACCAAACTACTTTTCTGAACAAATGTTCTATAAAATAACAATTTATCTAAATCTTTGTGAAATATTTTGTTTGAACCTTTCCAAAAAGTTGCATTCTTGCCTTGTAACGGTGAGAACATGTTGGTAGTTGGTTTGGTTTACAAACAGATTTCTTAGGATAGCGCAGTTTACAGCGAGTTTGTATGATGGCCGAGAGGGACCATCGCAATATCGCGTTTTATAACCCACGCGATATGGCGATACCACGATAAGACGACAGGACATGGCGATAGCGTAACCCGACATGGCGATAATATTGCCATGTCGTGTTGTGCTATCGCCATGTCGTCTGATCGCGATATCGCAATGTCGCGTCGTCTTATCGCGGTATCACCATATCGCGTGGGCTGTAGAACGCGATATTGCGATGGCCCCTCTTGGCCACAATAAGTTTGGCTGTTGCAAACCAAATCAGCGGGTCAGGTGAGACCGTCAGACATCCTGATTAATGACTTCTCACCGTCATTTCCTTCACAGATGTGAGACACAACACGAACTTGCTTATGCAGGATAAATGAGTGTTTACGCTGTATTCGGTGATCGACCAGTTACTGCTTCTTCTTAACGTCACGGGACAGTTGTGTGGTTGGATCAAATACAGACATCATTCAAATATTTTATGAACGCTTCACAAACTTGTTCAAACGCCCACGCTTTGTTGTACAATTGGTCTGGGCAAAGAGTTTATTTGATTTCGCGATTGTTTATAAAATAATATTTATATTATATCGCTAATTATAAACCAAAAGTTTATGAAAAGCTAACATTTTTAATTATAGCAGAACGGAAAATAGAAAGTCATGTTGACCCAAAGTATCATCAAATTCACCTGTATGTAAATTCCTGTAGGCATACGAGAGGATAATGGGGGCGGGTATATTTTGGTGGTGGGATGTGCATGGGATTTTATGTTTTTTTAAAAACATACAGTCGAATCGACCATGTTAGCTATTTCCCACTTGACCATCTTTAGATACACCTCCGGGTCATCTATTACGATTATATATATAAAAAAACACCCTACCCTTCTCGCATGCTTTTAATGGCCCTTCCTTAAAAAAGCATTTTGTTCATTGCCCTACCCAAAGATGTGTATTTTTTCATGACCCTCTCCGCAATAGTGTCATATTGTTGGTGACCCTCTATTTGAGGGTGCTGTTGCCGATGGGGGCGGTTTATTTCTGGTTTGGGGCAGCATCCATTTCAACATATTAGAACTGATCTTTAGCTGCTCCAAGGAATCATTAATCAAAGAACATACCACCAGTTCTTGGATCAGACGTTTCTTTCATATGCTCGCCAAGTGTACGGCAACAACTTTCTGCTGCAGGACAACAACGCCTGCCCCCCTTCAGGCCAGAACAATCCACAATTCCTGTTGCATAACTGTGTTGACCGCCTACTGTGACCAGCCAAACATCTCGAGATGAACCCCATTGAACACATGTGAGATGGAATGGGCAAGAACTATCAAAGGTGGACGCTGTGCCAAAGACTTTTCATACTTTTGTGGTCAGTTTTGGTCCGAATATTGTAGCAGATGTTAACAAGCTGTTTGTTAGCATACCAAGTAGAGTTACCGTCCTTGCGGAGTCACTAGGTGGAGCCACACGTTATTGACTTCACACAGCACTGGATACCAATACAAACTAACAGTTTCATGACCAGTTCCTGCACTGTGAACTACCCGTGCCTTGGACCGTCAATGACTGAACAATGCTGTAATAATGTAGTTATCCCGTTGTTCATTAATGACACTTTTGAGTGCAGTTGTCTTACAAAAACATTCAGTCAATGACATCATGTATCAACATAATTTCACAAGACAGGAAGGACGTGCGTGGTTTTTTTGCCCCTAAGTGAAAGCACGTGTGTATAAAAAAAACCCACAACTTCTGAAACGGCATGATAAGAAAATAGCCAATCAGAGTGCTGTGTTAAAAACCTATCAAAGGAGAGCAGCTAATAGAAGAGTCCAATCACAATAACGCACCCTTTTGTTTTTTCGGCCCCAGTTGTCCCTATATACACAGTTACTGCAGTTATTACCAGCGTCCGCACCGCCACTGTCTTCGCCTTAGCCAGCAATATCACCAATAGCAGCATCACTATCTCCACAATCACCACTATCTCCAGCATCACCACAGTCATCACTATCTCCACTATCACCACTGTCATCACTATCTCTACCATCACCACTATCTCCACCATCACTACAGTCACCACTATCTCCACAGTCACCACTATATCTACCATCACCACTATCTCCACCATCACCACTATCTCCATTATCACCACTATCTCCACCATCACCACAGTCATCACTATCTCCACTATCACCACAGTCGTCACTATATCTACCATCACCACTATCTCCACCATCACCACAGTCACCACTATCTCCAAATTCACCACTATCTCCACCATCACCACTATCTCCACCATCACCACTATCTCCACCATCACCACAGTCATCACTATATCCAGCATCACCGCAAACAGTGTGTACGGCCAAACTGTATCAGGCTAAACTACATATATAGGCCCCGGGGTTGATTAAAGCGATTTTAAGCTAAGTTGATCGTAAGTGCTAAAATATAACACTGACTTACGACTGTCGTAGCGCTTTGGAACCGGTGCCGATCTCTGAGCTATGACAGTCGTAAGCCTATGATAAGAAACAACTCCACGGGGCATTGTTTCAGAGATCACTTACGATCAACTTGTACTACAAGACGTCTGTTACATCAGAAAACTAACACCGGCAACCCAGTACTCAAGATGGCCGGGGAAAAAATGCGAGAACGTCAATTTTCACTTTCCAATCACGTGGGTAACGCTGTTTACTACTGACACTTTTAATTTTTGTTGACCAACTTTTCAATATGTTTGTACATGCTAACTTGTTTATTTGACGACAAAAAACTAATTTAAAGATGTGTTGATTATAGTAACCGGATGAGTAAGTGGACGAGTTAGTTTTTTATGCCGATATTTCGCGAAGGTCATATTTAAGGCAGTGGGGTTTTGTTTTGGGGGTTAATTGGTACATGCGAACCCCTCGCGACACAATAAGTGCAGTATTCTGTCCAACAGATATCTTCGATGTATGTACGTATATGTGTCTGCTTGTACGTCTTCGGTTGTTAACTGATTTTGATGGGTTATACTGAAATGTCACGTCCAGTATGTATTCATCAATACCTCAGTAATGTACGTTATACTGATTTCAAAACAACTAAAGTTCCGTTCCACAAAGTTCTCGTAAGTCAAAGTCTTAACTTATATCTCGGCGCTCTCTTTACGAGTCGTCTTAGATTGTACCATTAGAAAAATTGTATAGAAATTATTCAGCGGTTTTCGATTAGTTTTATGAGATTTCCTCAGGAAATCTCATCAAAATAATAGAAAACCGCTAAATAATTTATATACATTTACAGTGTACAAAAGCTTTGTAGAACAGGACGTTCTGATCCGGCCGGAGATTAAGCCCTACACCAGCCGGTTTCCCATCATATCTGCACTGTATAGGCCAGTAGTACTCGAGTGAAGAGTCCATTCCAGATTCATCGAGTTTAATTATGTTCTGTTTACTTATGGTTGGACATGTGACCCATATCTTTAGTAATTCTTCAACAAAGGCTGAACAGATTGCTGGAGCGCACGCGACATGGACCAGCTCAAACGATGGTTATATCCGTTACTAACAATCTTGTGAAGTACTGTTTATGATATTGTGGTTTCTTATTGAATCTATTATCTGCATGCCGTCATGCTGTTTGGGGGGTGGGTAGTGGGGGTGGGAAGTGGGGGCGGGAAGTGGGGATGGGGAGTGGCGGTGGGGTAGCGCAGTAGTTAAGATGCTTTAGATTTCATATCAAAAGATCCGGAGTTTAATTCCCGCTCAGGGGAATCGGCGCCATTCTGAGTTGGACACTTTTTAGCATGCATTAAGAACAGAATGAAATGCTGTATTACTTTTGGTTCGAATATACCAGGTTTCACTGGATTGCATAACCACGTGAGTGATGCAAGCCTTCCTTCTGTCATAAAACATATCGCTGCGATATAAATGAAAAACATGTTGAAAGGGGCATTAATCCCTAACTCACTCAGCTTGGAGTACCTACTCCAAGTAGTTGGGGGTCCTAAAACCAATGCGTCGAAGTGATTCAACACAGTACACTCAGTCCCTGTGTTCAGTTCACAAACGTTCACACATTCAAAACTTAAAAAATTAAAACCTAATTGTTTTGGGTGTTTTTTTAAATATATCTATATATATCCAGGCACAATATTACTAAAGTTCAGAACTCCTGCATCATAAGAAATTACATTTACTAAAGTGATATTGAAACAAAGCATGTAATGTAAAGTCCGACAAAGTATTTGAAAACACAACATGACAATCGATGCATTTAAGCATTTATATCTGATTAAAATATCACTAAACAGTTTAAATAACAAATAACGTTCATAGTAAACAACAACAATCGAGTTAGTTTAGTTCCCGGCTTACTTAAAGTTAACAGAAATAAGACATTGCATAATTAACTGCGAGAACAGTCGGTGATTAATGAAAATCTGAACTGGTACAAGCAGATAGGTAGACAAACACGCATACCAGGGTCCCGTTCCTCAAACGATCTTAGGCTAAATTGATCGTTAGCGATTGTTTAAACAATGTCCTGTGGAGTTGTTTCTCATCATAGGCTTACAACTTTCGTAGTGCAGAGATTAATTTGGAACCGGTGCCGAATGGCACAGGTTCCAAAGTAATCTCTCCACTACGACAGTCGTAAGCCAATGTTATATTTTATCACTTACGATCAACTTAGCCGAAGATCGCTTTGAGGAACGGGGACAATGGGAACTTGGTATCCTTCCTCTTGGTAGGAAACCTTTAAACTCACATGTCGTCGGAATCGTGTGGACTGATTTAATATCAAGCATCTTACCGTGTTCATGATGTTGTGAGAGATTTACGGGTTTACTCTACCCTGTTTAAACAGAACACCGACTGACGTGCAGCACATCAACCCCTGATACCACCCACCATTGATAAACCCTGGGTTAGTGTTGCGAATGTTAAAATTGTTGTACATTGAACCTTGCCAATGAATCATAATCTAAGCTTATAAGCCCAGTGTTAGCGTTGTCATGGTTGTGATAATTATACACAGTCTGTCCTAGTTATACACAGCTAATTAGGACCACACTGTCAATATTAAACAAGCAAATATCACAGCTAGAGCTGAAGTGTTAATGTGAGAACGTGATGGTTGAGGTTTGTACCCTCCAGGTATGCGGACACTGACCACCCGGCCACGCCTTCGTCCATCTGCTGATCTGGAGGACACAAACAAGAAGATTGTCACCGAGTGTTTGTTTATCTACACTTCAAAGTAGTTTATTACATGTTAAAAAATAAATGTTATCAATTTTGGTTAAAAATAGCAAACCACATGAGCTTTTAGACTGGAGATACAATACGCAAATCGAAACCATTTGCAAGAATTCAGAGAAGTGCATACAAAATTAACTTTATAAAAGTAATTTAACATTGTGTTTTATACTAGATAAACATTTGATGTAAAATATTAATGCTGTGTGAATTAGGATCCCTTTTTAAATTTAAAGACAAAACATTTTAACCAAACAATAGTTGTGAAACCATAAACCCACGATTCACTAGAAAAAAAATGTATAGAAATTATTAAGCGGTTTTCTATGGGTTTGATAAGATTTCCTGCGGAAATCTCATAAAACCAATCGCAAACCGCTAAATAATGTCTATACATTTTTTCGAGTGGGGGTTGTGAGGATTACAACTAGTGAAGCCATACAGTCATTATGTACATGTTCAGGAGTTCTACATACTTGAGTGCAACCATAACAGTTTGTCCAGCGTTGAAGGTCATTTGTTTTCTACCTGCCTTCCATGTTTTACCCTTGTCGATGCTGATAGCGATTGGCAGACCAGGAATTGGGGAGATAACGCTCACGCGACGACCGATATTCCTGTAATGAACAATTTAAAACGTCACAGGAAAGACCATTGACTCTGGGATGAGGATCTTTATCTTATCCGACAACTTGTCATAAGCAACATCTGTTTCTACAAAAAACCTAAAACAATATTGAACATAAACATGAACATGAACATGCCGTTAATTCAGTCAAATCTATAAAACTTGAAATACAAGTTGTAAGCTTATACATGATAGTGCTCACTGTTAAGGCACATCGTGGACATGTGATAAATACGTGTACACAGAGCATTGACAAACCAAAACACGCTGGATGTAAGAGAGCTCACTAAGCCCTAGCAAAGCCTCAAGGTCGGACGGGCACAGTGAACTGAACTGCACACGATCAAAGTCGTTAGTAGTGGCCAGCAAAAAACGAAAAACTGTTGTCTGCACCCCCAGAGGCTCATAGATCGTGCTAATAAGACTATGCAATAAAGTGTTAAGGTATTTTCATCGTAATTAGACATCACAGAAAAGGAATAAAAAGGTTGCTGTCTATACGAATCGGAACGAGAAACAAAACAGCTATCGTGACTGAACACTCCTTGTCAACGCCAATGACAATGTGGTGGTGTCCACAGAACGTTCTGTGAAGGGGAGTTCTACAACTGAGACTCATATGCCACACGTCAGCTATAACTGTCTGCGAGTATACACACAGCACCTGAATGCCGCTCACAGAAAACCCACGTCTGTCAAAGTACACTTTCAAAAGAAAAGAAATAATTATAAAGCATTTTTGACAGCACAAGTTGGACAATACTTGATAGGTACACATTGAACAACTTGCATTGACAGCCACGACCTGATCTAACAAACATGGCGAACAACGCGTGACACAAACACTGACACAAACTAATGACTAATTCTTGGAATGTACCACAGGACATTGAAGAAACACACAAAAGTTGATTCCGTAAGTAAGCTTACAACGATGGCTAGATTAATTCACTTAAAAAGATACAGAGGGAAAATAACTGAGCCGTATTTAATACTGTCGACTGCTAAAACTAGTAAATGATGCAGGGAAGGGTCAGGTCATTGTAATGTCACAACCGGTTTTGATGTTTCACACTATTTATAGTTATATATGATTGACTGATAGATACGTAGCATTATAGATAAGTATAAAGCAATTGTATATCGGAATGTAGGGCAAAGCACGAGAACTACAAGACAAAGTCTAGTGTTAAAAATCGAGAAAACAACCAGACATATGTGATCCTTATAATGTGTAAAATGTGTACAAAACCCTTCTTACCTTGCTCCTGGTAGTGGTATTCTATACGCAATATTCAAAGAATCTAAATATGGTAGTTCTTGATATCCAAGAGTATTGGTAAAGTTTTTCCAGTCATTCCTTTTGGCTATTTCCCGCTTTTTCTTATCATTCAGAACATGCTCCCAGTCTGCTTTATGCCAGGCCCGCTCCGCCAGTGCGATAAGACGGGGAAACACCATGTAGAATGTGTGCTCTGGGGTTCGGACAGTTTCACTCCACAGGTGACCCTGCATACCTGGACAAGACAAACCACACACTGTCAATAATATAAATGTGATCAACTTCCACAATTTTGTGTGCACTTGTCAACGCATTGGTTTTAGTAAAATTAGAATTTATACTTAACCTGAACCATACAGTTATCTTTTGCCTTTCTGTGATCGGTAGAGAAAGAAAAGGAAGATAACTCCTGCCCCATGACTGGCAGCAATTTGCCACTCTTCTATGACGGGTAATAATTACCAGGAAAACTTACCATATTTAATGTCTGTTTCGGTTGATGGCCTTAAGAGATGATGCCGTATTGTTTAGGTTAAGTGTAAATACTAATTTTACTTTAAAAATTCATATCTGTCTTGCCTGAACCACACATGTTGCCAACTTATCAAATTACTATGTCTGAACTCGCACAGTGCACTCTAAATATCAATGGAGAGTCAGATAAAGCTCTATTGGAAACCTGGAATGTGAGAATTCTTGATAGGGAAGCTATCTAAATCTCCTATGGTCGCGATCGTTTAATTGTTGAGCAGCTACAAGAAGACCTATTTGCAGGATTCACTCCACGTCCACGGTTGCTATATCCGCGGATAGTGACTAGCAAAAACATATGTGAATTTCCCAAAACAGCCCTATATTAAGGAACAGTTACCATGCACAGCCATAGTGGTAGAATAGCCTTAATTGCTCTGAAATTCTAAGTGTGTGCGTAAGCTTGGAACAAATTCCACTTATCGTCATGTAGGGTCCTGGGTGACCGCTTGCCACCACATCCACTGCCTTCCCTAACTACCCCTTTGCTGAAAGGGAGTCCTTGAGATGCACTGTGTGTGGAGCTGAAACATGGCGACATTAAGATGTCGAGCTTTTAGGTGCCCTGTGCCCCGTTCCTCAAAGCGTCCTTAGGCTAGTTTAAACGTAAGGGTTTTTTGAAACAATGTCCTCTGGAGTTGTTTCTTATCATAGGCTTACGATTGTATTAGCGCAGAGATCGATATGGAACCATTGTCGAATGGCAACGGTTTCAAAGCGATCTCTGCGCAATGACAGTTGTAAGCCAATGTTATATTTTAGCACTTATGATTAGCTTAAGATCGCTTTAAGTAACAGGGCCCTGGTCAGTCTGGAAGAGATAAATACAGTATCGGAGTATAGGAGGAGGAACGCTGCACACGTCTAGACCCTTCCATAGAATGGGTAGAATGTTGTGATCTAGAGCGAGATGATTTGGAATTGGAGGCATAAACTACGGTAGTTTGTTGCTGTAACGTATCATGAACAGACCCACCAGGGGTCTCCACAGCTGGTCTGTGAGAGCCATGAATGCCACTCTGTTGGCGACGGGTTGGAGGGCCATGACAAGGCGTCCACTATCACATTCTGAACCCTGAGTGTATGACAAGCACAGACTGCTAGATTGAGTGAGTCTTTGGGATGAAAGAACTGAAAGGACAGATGTAGGAGATTATTGGACTCCTAAAAGTTAATGTAGTGTACCACTGACTTGATGAGCAGGCGTTAATCTCCTAAGTGTAGAAAGCAGCTCCTTAGAACTGCCATAAACCCGAGAGCGTTTATGTGCTTCCACACCACACCACATCCCTGAGGCTTTGTTATTTTAGAAGTGGTCAATGAAGAGGTGTAGACGATATGGTGGCTTGTTCATACAAACGCTTGTACAAACGTTGGACAGGCGATCCTCTACCACTTCAGATACTCCTGAAGGTGTACAGGAACTTTCAGGAGCCAACTATGAAACTGCAGATGTGGCTGCAGAAAACGTTAAAAAGGATGGGGCTGCAAAAGGCTCCAGGACTTTAGCTGCCAATACAGTACGGAGCACATCCGAGGACGGGGCGTGAATGCTCTTGGATTATGATCCAACATTCGGGATGAACATCCAAGCGGTTGTCTCAAGTCTGATAATAGATTCAAAGAAACACAAGGTACTGGGATAGGGTCACCTCCAACTTAGTCTCGTTTATCAGCAAACCTAGTTGTCGGAGTAGCCTGATGACAAACGAGAGCTGCAGATTGATCTCCGAGGTGTTGGTGCGAGCATGTAGACCGTTATTCGAATAGAATTCGGCTCTCATGCCCCTGTGGTGAAGAAACTCTACTACCGGCCTGGTGATATGCGTGAAAAGCCACGGGGCCCATGAAGTTCCAAACAGAAGCACCACCTACTTGTAGTGTTCCCCTTGGTACATGAACCGGAGAAATGAAGAGGAACACGTAGGTACACATCATGTCCAACAAGATTAGATGATCAATTTGACCTAGCCATGGTACGAAGTACCGGTAGCGTCAGCATCTTCCAGGAAGGAGGTATCTGGAGGAAACGTTTGTTGAAAGCCTTCATATCGTATATGAGGTGCTTCTTATCTGAATTGTTTTGGGGAACTAGGAAGATAAAACTAGGAAGAATAAAAACTAGAAGTTATTAACTCCCAGTCCCGTACATTGTGTACTGCCTCCGTTAGAGGTAAAGGCTTGATTGCTAAATCGAGCCTGTTCCTGAGAAAGATTGAGTGTTAGTGGTAGAAACTTCCCGAGAGGAAGACAGAAGCTTTGACTGATCACCTGGCAGGTGTAAGAGTTTTCCAAGATTATGTGAGTTTTCCATGCCTTTTCAAAAACAAATTTGGATATAGTGCGACAGCAAGATTTATGGCAGGAGAAAAGCCCGCATCACCAATGTGGTATTGTGACAGAAGTAGAGAAGTAGAGACCATAATTACCGTATTCCTCATTCATGACAGATTCCTATGTCGGGAACGAGGCCACAGTAGGTTGTAACTGATTAACTTAAAGCATACTAGATTGATTAGTCAGTGTCACTAAGGGACCTGACCTAGTCCCATCACCTGTGGTTAGCGCCCTTTTCCTTCTCTGTGGATCCCAGAAAGGCAAAAGGTTTTGGTTAAATAAATTAAGTTTCACCTGTAAAAAAACACTTAAAAATTAGATTGAATGTGATAAATCATGGTGCTAACCACATCACACACACAAACTGTTGCTTGTGACATGCTGGATTATGTCGAGTTCTCATTTACGTGTATACCAAGTATATCATTTTACTTATGCTAAAATAGTTATTTGTGTATATAATTAAAAAACAACAACTTAGTTATGGTATATACTTGTTTTCATTTGACCAGATACACAACTCGATCTATGTTCTTATCATATAAACTCTTGACTGAACACCATTCCCATCTTACCTATATACACCACCCACGTCCACCACTGTCTATAAACAGACTTCCAAAATCATTAACACTCTTGATGTATCACCACCCTATCTACACCTTTTCCTCACTATACATACACCTGCAAAAACATACAATAACACACATGTACTATCACACACAAACATGCAACATATACACACTACATCTCATTTACCTTGATCAGTGGATATTTAACCAATATCATAATTTACAAAGTGACATAAGAAACTAATGCAACTAATTTATCTTAATTTTACCAAGGATGTTCTCTGTTTTTTCAAGAGGGAGACACAACTTCCCGTCTGTGCCACACAGGTCTTCTTTCGTCATGACATCTCCGGTCCTTCTGACATCCACGTTGTCATACACGCTGTCTGGGATGTAGCCGAATGTCTTCCATGTGCTAGTAAACCTCGTGGCCCAGTAGAACCCCCTCTCTTCAGGATCGGGCTCATAGGGGTGGTCGAAATACAGATGTGTGGCATGAGACAACACAACCTGGAACATTCAGACGCATGCTTTACAAGGCATGGCTTATACACTGTCGTTATAAACGCACTAGGCAAACTATCAGGGCCCTATTTCTCAAGCGATACCGGGCTAATTGATTTCGAGTGCTAAAATATAACATTGGCTGTTGACTGTTGTAGCTCAGAAATTACTTTTTGAACCGGTTCTAAATCGATTTCTGCGCTACGACAGTCATAAGCCTATGCTAAAACTCAATAGGACACTTAACGTCATCTTAACACTACGATAACTTGCAGAAATGTATGGTAAACAAAACTACGTGCTGTTGTCAGATGACGCTGTACGTTAAATCGTAGTAAAATGCGGGTTAGACAGCGCAGAAAGATAACTCTAAATGCTAAACCATAGCCTAGCTTTGCCCCTTTAAGATAGATCTCTCATGTTACACTGTATTAACATCTTGATTGCTAAATGTTTAGTATAAGAGTTATGAGACAAACAAAATGCCACTTAAATACTGTTGCAAATGTGATTAAGATCCATTTCTCACCTTGTATCCCTCGTTGGCTAGTTTGTATGCTCTGGTTGCGACACCCCACTCCCAGACATTGTCCCAAGCATTGGCCAGCACGTCAACATTCGTCAGTTTCTTTCTATCAAACGGTTTATGCACAGATTCCATGAGACCATCCTCCCAACCTCCCATGTTGAGACCTTTAGCAGATGTTATGTTGGACATATGTTGAGTAAAGTACTCTTTTAAATTTACATTGGCCTTCAACAATGGCTGACAAGCCTCAGAACCTAACCAAGCGCCTTTAGCAACTTCGTCGCCTCCAAAGTGAAAAATCTTTAAAGGACTGATGTCTTTATGTAAATCAACAAACGCGTTGACAATATAGGTAAAGAAATTAAAGGTGGAATCAACACATGGATTTATAGCATTGTCTTTAAACAGCTGGTTAGTGAGGTAGTCAGATGTATCATTGAAGTCGTGCATTCTGTATATATCGGCATTTGCAAAGTCCCCTTTATCTATTAAACGTTCTCTTCTTGCCTTCATGGCGAAGATAGCGGCGTGCCCATGCCCAGGCGAGTCAACTTCAGGTATCACTTCAATATGGCGGATTTTAGCGTATCTTAGGATGTCTTTGTAGTCGTCCACTGTGTAGAATCCGGATCCAGAATTGTTGGTGTCTGGACCAGATCCCCACTGCGAGATAACACACCTGTCTTCGTCAAGGTCATGACATCGCTGTCCTCCAATCTGAAACCAATAGGTGAGTCAAAGTGTTATTTTTTGTGTCAAACTATTTGTATTTATGTACAAAACAACGTCCGGAACTATACATCACCTTGGTGAGTTCCTCCATCCCTGGTATCTCCACACGCCATCCTTCATCCTCCGTCAGATGAAAGTGAAGTTTGTTTAGCTTGTAGCTGGCCATCGTGTCTAGCAGCTTTAACACTGTTGATTTAGTTTGGAAGTTCCTGCCAACGTCAAGATGCATGCCTCGGAACTCAAATCTAGGAGCATCCTCTATCGTCAGTCTATGCAGCTTAAAAGATTTAGTTGCCTTTAGTGTCAGACTAAGAAATGACTGAATCCCGTTAAATATTCCATGACCGGACGTTGACCAGATATTGACTGTGCGTGTCTGTGGGTTAATGGTGAGAGAGTATGCTTCTGGAGACGAGGATATTTGGTTATTTATATTCACCATGGGCTTTCTCTTGTACAGACGGATGTAGCCTGTACCTTTAGGAGAATTTGTGGACACGGTAACTGTGCGGATACCCCCTTCAATCAGTTTATCTGAAAATGAAAAAGATTATATCTGGTCAATGCAGGTTTTACTTACATATAATTATATACTGTTGACTGTTGTTCTTATTCAAATAAAGATTTGATTTTTTTTTTCCATGTGTAACAATAACTGCGTATAGTGTCATTAAAAGTGCACCCAAAATGAACACTAGATTATCTAATTGCAGACCAGTTATGCTAAAGGAAACAAGCTTGCTTTATTCGAGGAACAGGAGTGAGTGAGTGAGTTATTGTTTTACGCCGTTTGGGCAATATTACAGCCATTAACGGCGATCGAGGAACAGGAAGTAGCCAGCCCACGTTATGCCATCGTGCTATGTTTCTGGTGAAGGATTTTATATGATGATTTCTTAGATAAAGACACTACGAAAAGCAAATAATGTTGTTTCTACTCCAACGCTTTAAACATGTTTGGTCGTTCATGTTTAAGAATGCACTAGTACCATTCCATAAAGAGAATCCAAAAGACGAAAGATAAAAAGACTTCATCTTATGAGACCTTTGTTGAATAGAACCCAGTTTAAAGTTACTAAATGTGTTTTTGACATGTGATGTTCATACATTTTGTACAACATAATCACATACTAGTAACAACATATGTAATAAGTGAATGGATAAAGGGTTGTTACTGGCATGTTGCAGCTTGTTGTTCTAACAAATCTCCGGTAACCCATTATGTCAATCTATTATCTTCGTGCCATCACAATCTCAATGCTTCCTTAAACTGAACAACAAAAGTCCTTGTGACATTGATAAGATTTATACTAAGTTATCGTTTTACCTAATATAAACCAATTTCAGTTTGGAACAGATAAAATACTTTTGTAAGTGTTTAAATGGTTCAATTTGCCATAGTGACTTCAGAAAAGGCGTGATTTAATTTTAAAACATTGAACACTCCAAAATATCAATTTGCAAATCAGCAGCGTGTACGTCCACTTCTGGTTGCGATACAAGCAATACATGGAATGAACCAGGCGTCGCGCAAAGTCTAGTGGTATATCTGCTCATATCTGCACGTGGCTGACACCGAAGGTATGGATCCATCCCAGCCTACATTTGCTCCATCGGTGAGAAATCAGATCTGGACCCATCAGCTCGTTTGGAGCCCTTTTACACACATGATCACAAGATAGGTTTTCAATAGCACAAGGTAGTCATACTTTTAAATCTAAGGGTCAACAGGTCAGTTCTTTAAACCTACAAACGGTATGATAACCCTGCATCTTACCTTTCAAGTAATTTGCCTCAGATACAAACACTGGGTCAGTGTAGATTACTTTCAGATCTGTCGCATTCATTGAACGGGTATTGTCCGTTACCATGGTGATGGGCGTGGGTATGACAGGGTTCTGTGTTGATCCTAAGTCAGGTATGTCTTTATCCATCTCATACCGAACATCCGGTGTATACGGAGAGTATCTGTGTGGATCAAAATTACAACAGTTTTCTAACCTGATACTCAGATACATATAGCATTGGCCTTCGTCAGTGATTGTTGATTTCATTTTAAAATAACTAATAAACGTAAAATTGATAGTTGAATTACCCATACAACATTAATAATCATAATAAGAAAACTTGCTTTACCTGTCTTTGAAAACAGAAGTGTTATATCGCTGATACTGCTTTTCATCGGTAAATGCTTCCACGAAATCGAGTTCCGGACCTTTCGTGCTTTCAATTGTCTTTGCTTTCATACCTTCTGCCCACACATACCAGTTGGGCATCGTGTCTGTTCTTGAAACTGACCAGTTGTTTACTAAGTATTTCAGCTTCCTCACCTCTTTCGTCTTTATAGGTTTAAACCATTGGGTGGGTTCAAGCTTAAACAAGCCGCCTCGGACGTGGCTGATTTGCATGTGTTCCTTTTCTAAATATGCCTGTTTCACGGGAATAACGAATAGACTGTAGAAATAGATGCCCCAGTTTCCTGCCACAATATCTTGTTCGCCCTTGTTGGTTAACGTTATTTGGGCTAGAAAGGTTGAGGCGCCACCTTGGAAATTGTCCAAAACTTTATACTTAATGTGTAAATTCTCAGCCATGTAGTCCAAGGTTGGTTGAAACACTGGATGCAGCGGTGGCACTGTGGAGTTGCATGTGTTTGTTACTTAAGGATACCACTAAGATAGTAGAATTGTAAGCTGTGAACACTACTTACAGACAACTATATGTCACTGTTATAAAGTTAGATTTTCAATTACTTAGCATGTAAAATGTATAATTGCAGTAGACCACATCATTATGTAAAACTTCTGGTAGGAGTAAACTGTCAGATTCAACTCAACAATTTTTGTTTTATTCACACATTTTGTAGTACATGTTTGTAAAAAATAGCATATTCTTATTGACATTTAGTGTTGTTATCAGATTCCAAAACAACATCTAATCTAACAGTGAACCATGTGATACAGTGAACCATGTGATACAGTGAACCATATGATACAGTGAACTATGTGATACAATGAACCATGTGATACAGTGAACCATGTGATACAGTGAACCATGTGATATAGTGAATCATGTGATACAGTAAACCATGTGATACAGTGAACCATGTGATACAGTGAACCATGTGATACAGTGAACCATGTCATGTAAATAAAGCATGCGATACATACCTCCGTGTAACTCGACAACCCGACTATATCGCGTCATGTCGGCAGATCTGAAACGACACAACGACACCGCCAGAGTAGTACCTGGCTATAGGTTTCAGTTTGCAAATGTCAAAATCGTAATTTGTGCAGTTTCCAAAGAAAAATTGGTTTTTGTTTTCTTTTGGAAGTGTTCAGTTTTCAAATATATCGGCATTTGTAAATCATATCCACTGACCACGTTTTGCAAAACAAAAGAAAGGTTGACTGTGTTAAAGCTAAACTACAATATACGAAAGTTGATTAAGAAGCATTTAGAAGATGGGTTGATGCCAAATGTAGACATATTGATCGCCATTTCTTGGTTGCTGAGTAACGACAATTCGATGTAGATTCTCACACCGTAATCAAAGAAACACATCGAAATATTCCTACTAAGCAACCAAAAATTTGTTCACATGCTTGATACATGTGTAGACATCTGCATCAAACATTCGTGGCTCAACAACCCAAAGTTCAATGTATCTACATTCACAATGCACGTGATGATAAACAATCCATTTAGTTTACAATAGATGTGACTGCGTTCTCCTTAAGAAATTCGTCATAAACCTTTACATTAAATACTAAAATGTTTGATACACATTTTTTCTTATATAAATGCAATTAGTAAAAAGCATTCCAAGGCATTATTCATTAATATGTTCGTCAATAAATAAGCCAACCTACCTGGTTCTGAGATGAATTATGTCCGAGGGTTTGAGCACAACGTTTTGGTTGGCAGGGTACCAGGTCTTGCCGCCATCTTCACTGTATTCTACCGTTAGGCCAGGGAAGGTTGTCGTCATTTTCAGGAATCCATTTTCAACACTGTTTTATTTAAAGCAAATTGTATACATACTATACACAAAGAACTTAGTTAAGCACCCCCTTTATTTTCAGTCATGACCATTTTTTGAGAAAATATTATAAGGCTTGTTTTTGATAGACATGCAAAATTCGAATATTTTCCAATACTGTGACCATTTGGCAAGTAAGAAAA
>JAULCD010070924.1:0-11903 GCA_032361085.1 Calliostoma canaliculatum | reverse complement strand
GTTTACAAAAAAAAATTGCATTTGTAAACTTAACTGTTGAACCCAATGACATGCTTTACGACGTCGTAAAGTTATGACGTCTTTGTGAAATGGGGCCCAGGAGGCCGTATGAACGCTAGAGGTCTTGGCTCAGGAGACTGTGGTTTTGATGGTAAGCCCTTCAACCTTCTACCACCTACAGGCCAGTGGGATCGGGCATATCCCACTCTACTCTGGTAGGCGGCACATTACTCACATTTGCCAGAAACTGGGCTCTTCTGGAAGAACCCTTTGTCGACCAGGGATTCCGTGTTCCTGTTCAGGCGCCCAACCACCTCACTCTCTACAGGAAGTAGTTCGACCTTCACTGGAGCTCGGCAAGGCGATCAAGTCTCTGTTACAGAAAGAGGCAAGGTACAGGATCGGGGCTTTTCACCTGGCTAAAAAGAATTTGTCTAAGAAACGCCTTATTAACAACATGAAGGTATTCAACAAACAGTTTCTTCATTTGCAGTTAACCTTTAGAATGTTGACCTAACTCGTACTTCATACTATGGTCAGGTCAGGGGATTATCTGGCATCTATAAATCTGCAGGACGCTTATTTGCATGTGCTGATACGTCCCTCACATTGAAAGTTGTTTTGGTTTGTGTATGAGAGGGAGCATATCAGTGAGTAGTGCTCACGTTTGGTATTTTTTTGGCCCCGTGGCTTTTCACACATGTCACCAGACCTGTGGTGCAGTTTCTTCACCACAGAGGGAGTGAGGACTAACCTCTCCGTGGACGTCAGTGTTCACACCCACACGCTGTCTGCGGGACTTAGTCAGCTGCTTTTGTTTGCCATCAGGCTACTCAAACAATTGCGCTGGCTGGTCAATGAGCAGAAGTCAGAGTTGATTCCATCCAAGACATTTAGTTCCTCGGGATACGCTTAATCAAGAAAGGGAATCGTTTGAAGATTCCTCCCGATCAAAGTTCAACAAGCAGGAGATAACCACAAGAATGTCCTATTCAGCGTTTCCTGCAGCCACACTTGCAGTTTCCAGGCCGGCTTCTGAAGTTCCCTGTACACTGTCGAGGGTTTCTAAGGTAATGGCTGCTCCCTGTGTGGGACCTAATCGTTGTGTTGCAACACCTTGCTGGCAGTGCAGTGAACCTCTCAAGGGTGTATCACAGGAGTTAAGAACACATAAGACACTATTTCTTGTGGCTTTAGAAACAGCAGCTAGGATATTGGACTTCATGATCTTGATATTGAAAATGTTAGATTTGATCAGACAGTGCATGGTTCTGTATATTTGGGGTTAAGGTTTGACTTTACAGCTAAGAACCAACTACCCGGCCAGAAACTGAGAGTTTCACATTCCAGCTTTCTCTTTCATTTTGGGTAGGCATGATGTTAAGGATTTATCTTTGTGTCCTGTTAGGATTTTCAGGATCTATCTTGACAGTACTAGTACCAGACACAGGTTCTTTAACCCTTACCGTGTGTATTGCGTATGTATACATTATCAGTAATCTTCACTTATCGGCAGCCTTGTTTTAGCGAAGCACTAATTAGAAGAGGTGATTATGACATTCCCCAGGCCGCAAAGAGCAGTAGAGTTTGAAAAATTTATTGCGACGTATTGCGTGAAGTTATTTACAATTTTATTTTTTTTTGACTCGGTTTTTAGTATCAAGTGGCAGTATGAACTATGCATATATTTAAAATCATATTCATTTCTTTACTCTTGTGCAAGTTTCACACATATTTATTCATAACAAGTACAACATTATTCATACGTAAGTAGCCAGGCATGTTTGGGTTTGGGTTAATTTACCAGATCCACTGTACATGAATAACTGTGAAAACGAGCGGGGCTCAAAAGTATCCCGCACGGCTCTTTATTTCCCTGTCTGAAACAAAAGAATCTGAGGTATCTCATTTGACAGTCTCATAATGGCTTAGTGCTACTATGCTCAGGGCTTTTGCAAAGAATAAACTATCGCCTCCATTTGCCGCCAATCCGCATGAGTTACGTGGGATTGCCTCTACCATGGCATTACATGGTGGTTGCTCACTCATGTTTATCATGCAAGGCTGCGTTTGAAAATCAACATTTGTTTTCGCTAACCACTACCTTCAGGACAAAGCGACTGTGGATGTACAAGGAATTCAGCAGTTTGGCTTACTGCTGGCTGCTTAACAGCTGACTCATAGAGCAAACTCATAGCCCCAGGTTGAGATTGGTACAAATGGTAATATGTACCGCCACGGTAGTCCGTCAAATAAGGCAATATGAATGAATCAGGCTGGATACTCGGCCTGATTCATACAGGAATCATCCCACCCAGCCAACAACCAGAACACCGTGAGTACTGCTGTTTTGTGTTTCACAGAGAAGTGAAAATCAAGAAGGCCAACTAGAAGTAGTGAGTGAGTTAGGGTTTAATGCCGTTTTTCAACAAACAAAATTAACATGGCAGTCAGGCGTTTGCATGCGCAGGTAACCGCCACATCTATTGTTTACTATTGAACCAGGGTCAGAATTTTTATTCTCACCCTCACCCTCACCCTCACCCTCACCCTCACCCTCACCCTCACCCTCACCCCACCCCTTCCCCTCCCCTCCCCCTCCCCCTCTCTACCGCTCAGGTTCAAGGAAATGGCTCTATGTATGAATCAGGCTACAAATTACAATTTTATTCGAAAAGTTCATTTTTGGTTAAACTACCTATTTGTGTTTTTGTTGTTTTTCTTTTTGACACAAATGTATCTTATCTAAATTAGTGAAACATGGTTGATGAATTTTTCAGGTAATCAAACACTATCCAGTCCAGCCAAGCAGTTTTGCCAACAGATCGACTCCGAGGAGGAGGTGGTGTTTCTTGGTAAGGATAACTGCCTGTGAATGCACTGCCGTATCCGTCTGCTACATGTCTGCTTTAACACTGTGGGTCGGGACTCTTTCTCTTGTACCATGTGCTTCCTGTATACTCTGACCTAGACTCGTGGAGGCTTGTGTAGCGCTGTCATGGAGAGAGGGGGTAGGGGCGGCAGGAGGGGGTTCCGCCCATTCAGGTTTAGAGGCGCTTTCAGGGGAGTTGAGAGGGGGCGATTTAGTCCACGTAAACGACGTCCCTTGCTTGCTTCACCCCAGTGTAATGTCATCCGTGGAAATTATGGTAGTAGGAACAGTCTTCAAGGAAACAGATTTAGCGATGAAGATCTTAGATGTCGACTGCAGGAAAGGAACATGGGACAAGTGAGATGGAAGAATCCAATCCTAGGTGGGTTTGAGAGACAGTACAGCCAAGACTCAGACCAAGAATCAGTTTCATCCGAGTTTGATGCCAGGACATACAGACAGACCATCCCTGCAACAGGACAACGATTTTCTCCTGTAGCAGATCAAAGAATAGTCCGTTTAGATTCTCAGCTGGATCAAACAAAAGGTCATGATATAAATTTTCTCAATGATAGATTTAGCAGACAGTCTTTGGATGAGCCCAAACCAGAAGAGTATAAGTTCGTTGAACGCATTGGACGTCAAGGTCACATTCAACGAGGTCTGGCAAGACCATATAGCGCAAGAGGCATTGAAAGGCCATACAGCTCCAACCGAAAAGGAAGATCTTTTCCTCATCGGAACAGAGGAGATGCAAGACACACAGTAGGGAGATTTGATGATCCAACTCCAGCACACAGAGACGATTCATGGGATAGAGAAAAGAGTTTTCACATAAATTCAAGAGAAAAGAAGCAGCATTCAAGTTGGATTCCTTTGGATGAGGAGGACATGTTGGAACATTCTCGTCGTCAACAGTCGATAATTGTGTCACCTGAGAAGAAGCAAAGGTCCACTAGTAGAAGAGATGGAGCTGCAACCATGTCCTCATACCATGCAGAAGCTGTTAGTCAGCAAGTCCGCATACAGCCGGAAATCCAAACAGGTAAGAGCAGTATGTCAACGTTTCCTGTTGGTTCCATGCATGCCAATCCTAGATATACAGACCCCTTTGGGGTCTTGAGTGATGAGTATTCTGGGGAAGAGGAAGGTAACAGAAACAACTCCAGTAGAACTAGGTCAGAGGACAGGTTAAGTCGCCATCATCAAACAAGAAGACAGGAATTTAGACCTAGAAGAGATGAATTAACTGGCAAGGAAGAATGGGAAAGAGACAGATTGGAAAATAGAACTGGATATTCAAGATTGGATTATAAACCGAAACATTATCGAGAATTCAGGTCTGGTCATATTTCTAGGGGTGGACATGTTTCTAGGCGAGATGCTGACAGTTTTAGAGAGGAAAGCCATCAGTCTATGATGGAACCAAGTAGAAGGGTCAAAAGATCTCAGTCTGAAGAAAGTGAATATGGCCACAGGAGAGAGCAGTTTAGTTTTAAACTAAGATCCTTGTCTCCCGACTCTAATTATGGCCGAGACTCACAGCAACAAAGTCAATTAAATCATGTTTTACAAAGACATGCACTTAGGTTTCCATACAGAGATAGAAAAGATCTCTACAAAGATTTTGGTCTTCAGAAGAGGTCGAGGTCTGGTGAGAGATATGAAAAGTTTACAAGAGAACAGGAAAGCTCAGTAACAAACTCCAGCTCCAGAGAAAGGGGTGACAGACACAGACAAGGTCACGGGTCAAGGACAGAAAGTTCTAGTTCAAAGGAACGTGAATCCAGGTCAAGAAGAGAAATGGGTGGTACCAACATGATTAGCTCTAGAGAACTCCTGTCACAGCAGGATACAGGAAACTGGATTTCAGGTGCACAAGAAAGGATACGGTCATATGTGAAGAAGAAAGAACATGACATTACAAGAGAAAATTACTCATTTAGTACGAGGAACAGCAGTATGGACAGGTCATCTTCCAGGGAAGGGCTTGAAAGGAGGAAAAGTCCTAGTCAATGGACCAGCGAGGAATATATCTCCAACAGGAAGGATGACACTTGGCAGGATGTCTTTGACTCAGAGAACCGAGAAAGAGGTTTTGATCGACTCGACACAAGGCTTCTTGGTTCTGAGAGGCTAGAAAGAAGTTTTGATCAACTAGACACAAGAGAAAGATACCCCACAACAAGGAGAGAAAGGAACTCTGATTGGCCAAGCTCAAGTGACAACTTTGGCCACAGAAAAAACTTTCCTGATAGATCAAACTCCAGAGAACGCTACCTCTTGAACAAGAAGAATTGGAGCACCTTTGAGACAACTGCTCAAGAAATGTCTGGTAGATGGCATGTTGATCAAGAGGAAAGATACTCTACGGACATGGGTGAAAACCACACTGATCAGCCACTTTTACAGACAGAGGATAGTTTGAGAAGGGCAGAAACGAGTTGTTTTCAATCAAAGGAGAGGTATTCATCGAACATGACGGATATGGGTTGGCTAGCAGTTGAGGATGATCAAAGAGACGGTAACTTTGATCATTTGGAATTTCAAGACCAATACTATGAGAATTCCAGTCCCAGGTTTCCTGTGGGCAACAGAAACAGTTGCAGTGAAGCCTCTGTTTCACTTGACGCTGAGTTTCTCACAGATGAACAGTCAGGATTTTGGAAAGGGGTAGATGATAGTGAAAGAACTTACTGTTGGCTTGACACAGAAGAGAAGTTCAGCAAAACTATAAGTGAATCTGATAGCTCCACATCTTGTGACTCCTATTCTAAGTACAGACTGGACAGTGATCATTACGAGCCAACATCTAGAATAACAGCCAGAGGTTTGAGAATCATTCAAAGTGCAACAGAAAGTGATGATGAAAATCAGAGAATCCACCATGAAGCTGAAAGAGATGAGGATCGTCAGCATTTTATGAACATGAATTTTCAAGGAAGTGATTCAGCAAACTCTATTGAATATGGCATTAGCGAATGCAGTGAAGGAGATGGAGACTTCATTAAAACCACATTTCAGAAAACAAGTCTGAAGGAGAGTGATCAGTCTCCTGAAAATAAGCCTGATGAAAGCACCAGTGAAGAGTCTGACTACGCTGTAGTGTCTCCTCTGAAGGGCGACTCTCCCGAGTCAGAGTCCGTTAAGGACTCGAGGACTGAAGGAACTGATGCTGAAAAGTCATCTACATGGAAGAAATTGAGTAGCAGAAAAAACAAAGTGCTACATTATCGAGACAGAAATGACAGAGATCATGGAGATGAAAGTGATGAAAACAAGTTGGATGGAAGTGAGAAAAGAGGAAACCGTTATGAACAGTCATCATCTTCAGAAAGATACACAACAAAGGGGAGTATCAGTGGTATAAACTCTGAATCAAGGGGCAGGGACATCGCGGATAAAAGAAAAAAGAAAAGAGGTGCAAATAGGGATAAAGTTGTAAGGAAGAAAAGAGACAATGAGCAAGGTTCATCAGAAAATTCAAAAACAAGTTTGAGCAAAATAAGTGGCAGCACAAGCGATCGTTCAGATTCCCTGGAACCTGACT
The DNA here is from genome assembly GCA_032361085.1 of Calliostoma canaliculatum. Lineage (NCBI taxonomy): Eukaryota > Metazoa > Mollusca > Gastropoda > Trochida > Calliostomatidae > Calliostoma > Calliostoma canaliculatum. The sequence continues at coordinate 5,481 of JAULCD010070924.1, read as the reverse complement.
TCAGTGACAGTGGTGATAGCTCAACTTACAACAAGAAACAGAAACCCATTTCTAAGTTCAGGCAGAAGTGCAGGACTAAGAGGATAGAAAGGATCAGCAGAAGATCCTCTTCTAGAGAAAGTTACAGTGGATTAAGTGACAGATACTCTAGAAGTAAGCTGGAGGTGGAAAGAGATAGGTCCAAGGATAAGGGGAGATACAGTTCAAGTTCAGAAGAGGACTCGTTTTCAAGTTCACCGAGAAACAGAGATCTTGCTGAGACATCCAAGTACGGTGATTCGAAGAAAGCAAGGGATCAATCTGGGAAGAAATCAAGCTCACATGAGAGTCCCACGAATACCAACAGACACAGCCTAATCCATACAAACAGACCAAGATGTCCAAAACTGCACATTGGCTATGGTAGGCACATTTTCCCACCTTCAGTCAAATCAAACAGGAGTACACACAGATCAAGGTCTGTTTCTGTAGCAAAGAGTAAAATCAGTTTTTATGAAAAATTTCGCTTCAAAGCCAAGCTGTGGATGAGAGCTCAAGAGGAACAAATTAAAGCAGCTGAACTGAAATTGCTTGAAGAAAGTTTTGCAAATCTAAGTGAATTTTCTCCGAAAAAAGAGACTGCTGTTGACCTTATTAAAGCTACAGAAAGTTTACAGATTACTGTTGAACAAGGAAAGAGAAACAAAATGCAACCGGATGCTTCCCAAGATGCAGTTGTATTGCAGGAACATATCAAAATGTCCAAGTCCAGTGATAGTGACAACAGTCCTGGAAAGAGACCTTCGTTAATGAAGAGCAACCAAACACATGGGGAAAATATTTCAGTTGTAGTTAAAAATTATACCGGAGTAGTTTACCCTAATGCTGTGCCTGATGTAGAAAGAAAAGAAGGAAAGATATTAATTGATATTGAAGAGCAAAGAATTGTCAAGACAACCAACACTGAGGAAGATAAGGTTTCACCCAAGAAGGCTACAGAATGGAACTCAAGGCAGGTTTTTGTGAAAGAAACTTCGCCAACCAAAAGAGTTCCAGAAAAGGACAAATCATCAGGTGTTATCAAGATTCTACACACTGATGCTCGAAACAAGAATATAATGATTGAACAAAATAAGGGGAATACGATGACTTCAGAACAAAAGGAAGGAGATTTTCCCATTGATCATATGAAGTCACTGGGAGCAAAACAGAAAGCAAGTATATCTGCCATTAGTAAAATAGCACCTTTCGGAAAAAGGAAAATCCCAATAAAGCTTGGTAATCATGTGGCTTATGCTAGCAAAACTTCAAGTACATCACCAAAGAAAAGCTTTTGGAGTGAAAAACAAAATCGAAGACTTCATAAGAATCTTATTTACGTGCCAACCAAGAACATTGATCAAAAAGTAACAGCTTCAAGTAACTCTGGAATCAATCTTGTTACAGTAGAGTGTGTAGATTCAGTAAATACAAGTATACCCATTAATAAAAAGATGTCACCAGACAAACACAAAATAGTCGATGATGAGCCCAGTCAGGCGATGTCAGATCAAGCAGAACAAACATTCAAGAATCAAGATTCAAGTCTTAAAGATGAATGTGCTCCAACATTCACATCTCAATCAACAGCATCTACAACTGTCAAGGTTAGTCAGGCTTTTCCTAATAAGGAAGAAAATAACAACAAAAATAACACTGTTGATGACATAACAAACTTGGACAAGAAAAGTTCCAAGAAAACTGACGATTCTTTCCTTGGAGGTAATTCTGTTAAAGAAACCTTATTATCTGACCATGAAGAGGTTGACATGGATTTGGATGAGGAAGACCTTAGTGTTAGTTTAGATCAGGACACAAGTTTGATTTGTTCTGTGGAGGATAACTCTTCAAGCCAATCCGCAGAAACAACTACAACCAGCTCTGCAGTTTACTCACACCCTCCTGTTTCTTATTCTCAGCAGTATTCTTCATGGGCAAGCAGTTATTGGGCACCTTCTGGTTTTCCCTTCCCAACTTTCAATATGGGTTATCCTCCTCCACCTGATGCAGGTTACTGGGCTCATTGTCAAACCATGACATCATATTATGGGATGTACCCATATCCTACATACTCTCAATATGGAAATTCAGCATATGGTCCATATGATGTATCTACCATACCTCCAAACAATTCATATCAGGAATCTGCAAATTCCAAATCGCAATATTCAAATGAAAATTCAGTTGCTGTGTCGACTGCATCACATGACACATCAACTAGAACATCTGGGAGCTCATCCCCTTCAGTGTCAAATCCACTTGTATCGTTAGATAAATCTACTGACCATTCACTAATTGCATCTGAAGAAACAAGCCAAATAGCATCTATGCAACCACCAACTGTATCAGCAGTATTTCAAGCACCTGCCACAAAACTATCAAGTCAAAGCCAGTCAATACAACAGTCGCCAAAAGATTCTTGCCTTCCACCATTGCCACCAGAACAACAAATGGTACCTCCTTTACCAGGAGAACCAAAGGTACCTCCTTTACCCGATGACCCAATGGTACCTCCTTTACCAAGAGAACCAATGGTTTTACCTTTACCAGAAGAACCAATGGGACCACCTTTACCTGATGAAACAATGGTACCTCCTTTACCCGATGGCCATATGGTACCTCCTTTACCAAGAGAACCAATGGTTCCACCTTTACCAGAAGAACCAATGGGACCACCTTTACCTGAAGAACCAATGGCACCACCTTTACCTGATGACCCAATGATACGACCTTTATCAGAAGAACCAAAGGTAGCTTCTTTACCTGATGACTCAGTGGTACCTCCTTTACCAAGAGAACCAATGGTACCACCTTTACCAAGAGAACCAATGGCACCACCTTTACCAGAAGAACCAATGGCACCACCTTTACCAGAAGAACCAATGGCACCACCTTTACCTGAAGAACGAAGGGCACCACCTTTACCTGAAGAACGAAGGGCACAACCTTTACCAAAAGAATCAATAGGATCATATTTGCCTCATCAAACATTACCTTTTTTGCCAAAAGAAACATCAGAAATACCTTTGCCAGAAGATTTGCCTTCAATACATATGCCAAAATCAGTTCCTTATGCATCAGAAAGTCTAAATAGTGTGACTGAAGCTTCAGTCATCAATGGTCATATTGCTGCACCAGTACCGACAATGGTTCCATCACCTGTTGGTTCATTTTGTTTCCAAGTTCCTCCAGAACCAAAACATTGTATGGTTTCACAATCTTGTACTTTACCTATTCCTTCCCCTGGAGAGTCAGTTTTATCTTTTCTTCCACAGCCTCTTCACCTTCCAAAGATAGTATGTTCAAATATCCAAATGCCTGTAAATACTGAGTTGTCTTTAAGGTCTGTGCATGTTAAATCCTCTTTGAAAATAACACCTTCTCCTCAACACAGATCTTCCACAACCTCCTATGTTCCACCTACAGATCAGGTTCCTGTTCCTGTTCCTGTTCCTGTTCCTGTTCCACCACCAGAATTAACACAAGGTTCACCTCGGTCTTTTCAGCAAAATGTGGTTTCATCACTTATTCCTACACTGCAGCCCTCACCATTTTTGCCTGATAAAACATCTACAGGGAAATCTGTCCCTCTTCCAGTCTCTTCTCCAAAGGGGTGGCCATACAGGACAACTACTTCCACTGATGTCATTCTTGAGCATCCATTGCCTTCAACAGCACCACTTCCAGTCTCCTCTCCTCTGAAGTCTGCAACACCAAAGTATCAACCAGTGCCACAGAAAGCATCTCCAGTGTCACAGAAAGCATCTCCAGTGCCACAGAAAGCATCTCCAGTGAAAGAAGAAAGTCCAAGCCCTTTGATGTCAACTTCTGAATTAGCTAAATCCATTGCCAAAATAGTTGAAAAGATGAACCAGAATATGTCCACGTCAAGTCAAACTCTAAACAAGAGTCCTCAAAGGCAGCTGACAACCATATCAGTGGATTCACCTAATTATCAATCTTCTCAGTTGAAGACTGAAGAAAAGCCAAAGCAAACTAGTGAGCCAAGTACATCTGTTCTGAGTGACAATTCAGTCAAAGTATGTGAACTTGGATCAGTAGGATCTTTAAAAGTGTCTCAAGGCCCGGGTTCCCAACCCCGTGATCCTCGGCTGAAAAGGAAATCCATAGATACACCTCAACTCTCTCGACCTCCTGACTCGGAAACTAGTGCTGACAAGATCACAACTAAACCTGAAACTTCCAGTGGAAGATCTGTTCAACCCGGTCTTAAAACAGGACGTAAGACAGGTCACCTTGATTCTCAGTCTAAATGCTTGAAGCAGCTCAAATCCATTTTGAAGAACTCACTTGCCAAATCTGCTTCTCGTGCTTCAGCGTCCAAAAAACAATCTAAACCAAAGACTCAAACCTCAGAAAGTGAAACTGACGAAACGAGAACAACATTTAATGCTCCAGTGCCAAAGTATAAGATATCTACCTCGAAATTAAACTCCAAGCACATTCCAAAACAAATACAAGTGCCTCATCCAGTTAAAATGCCAGATCAAAAGCAAATGCAAAACCAAGAGAAGGTGTTAAATCCGGTACAGATGCCAAATCCAGAAAAACTGTCAAATCCATTGCAGATGCAGAATCCTAGACAGATACCCCAAACTGAACAGAGACAGAGTCAAAGAAATTCTGAGAGTTTTCAGGATTGTGATTACAGTGATGTACAAATGGATATTGATGAATCAGAGATTCCCCCCTCTGAAAGTGTGCCGTCCTCCAATCCGCAGCTGACGGCTGTACAACAACCAGTGCTCCAACAGCTGAGACCTGGTTCAAATCCATCTCATTCACAGGGTGCATCAACATCTAGTGCACCACTTGCTTCTGCTTCTAACATAGCAAACTTTTCTAAAACCTCTAACACACTGTCCCGTGACCCGAGACTGCAAGGGCAGGTCATGAAGCAGCAGGGCGAGACACGACTGGCTCTCACAACCCTGTTCAAGACCATGCACCGGTCGTCATCCTCCAAGACAGTCTCTGGACAGAGACTAAAGTCTGAAGTCAAGCCAGCCAACTCACTCTCCACTCCATGCAAGAGCTCCCCGGGAGCCACAAGTCTCTCATTTGGTAAGCACATCTGTATGATTGAGGAGAGTTATTAATTGCATGTCATGTTGTAAAGATGTATGTGTAGCTTAGATGCGTTCTATAAATTTCCAAAAAGATATGTTAATCATTCTTTCAAAAACAAAAGCAACAATCCAGAGCAGGGGTGTTGAATTACTATGCCCGACTCGGGAAATTTTGACAGGGACACTGGTCGTACGCAGACAAGTAGAAAACACTTAACCTTTAAAGTATTAATCCCAACACTTGTCAATTTCAATGTTCAAAATCCATTCTAAATAGGCTGTTGAAAACCTTTCCTGTAATAGTTTGTGTAAAAGAGCTCCTATAGGAGCTCTTTTACACAAATTTTAACAGGAAAGGTGTTCAACAGCCTTA
>JAULCD010070813.1:0-11906 GCA_032361085.1 Calliostoma canaliculatum | reverse complement strand
AAGGGTTAAGGCGGCAAGATGTATTGCTTGAAAGAATCTGCATCACCAAAGTAGTTATCTGATGTAGTGAAGCCTGCACGCTTTGGCTAGTAGTTGCAAATCAAGCGTGTTACTGTGGTGTATCTTTGCACTCTGTCCTTTCTGTAGAATGACATGGAAACTGTGGGCAAATTTTAACCCTTGTTTTCTTATAACACAAAATATTACTGATTACAACTTCTTGTAAAGCACAACGTTTCTAGGCTAGCTAGTGTTACAACTACACCAACTTCTAAATACCTTAACTCTTACCGTGCGGCTCCCGGAAATATCCGGATATTTCCGAGAGCCGCATGTAAAAACCGGCGGCGATTTTGAGTGAGGCACTCAAACATTCCTGGACACCACTCGGGGTAACTTCTCCAAAAACTATGCCGCACGGTAAGGGTTAAAGTTTAAAGAATCTTGTTTTCGTAGCCTGTGAGGCGGTGCTGTAACCACTGTGCACGAGGTTAACACTCCAAGTGCTAAATTCAGTAGGATTTTAAAATGTGAGCAATTTGTGCTGTAGAAAAGTTATCCTGATATATCGAATTATAAAGTATGATATGTATAACTATGAAGTATGATGAATATAAATATAAAGTATGATGAATGATCGCTTTGAGGAACGGGGACCTTGTTAAGATATTAGTTTTTCCTTTTTTACCTTTAAGGATAGATAATGACTGACGGTTGCTAAACGTGATTCAGGATTTGTGGTCGCACATTTCGACGGTAAATACACCTACCGAAACTTTTTTAAGCATGTTCAATAAGATTTAGATCGGGAGCTTTTGCTTGCCATGACATAGTTGATGTCATTATTCCGAGATTTATGTGTAACAACCCTTGCGCGATGTTGGCGAGCATTATTACCTATAAAAACAACACCAATGCTCACCCAACAACACCAACGCTCAACAACTGCTAATACCATTATGCTCTGTCCCATTAAAACTGTCATGTTTAGCAATGATACAGTTTACATATAGTTCCATAACACTCTGAGTAGGGTGCCGTTTCACGAAGACGTCGTAACTTTATGACGTCGTAAACCTAATCACTGAGCCGATGGAATTGGCTTACAAATGCCACAAATCGTTGTAAACTGTGCACTTTCCAAAGAAAAACTTGTTTTTCTTTGGAAAGTGCACAGTGTACAACGAATTTTGGAATTTGTAAGCCAAATCCACCGGCTCAGTGATTAGGTTTACGACGTCATAAAGTTATGACGTCTTTGTGAAACGAGACTCAGGTCGGGAGATTGATTTTGTCAGGAAAACTACTCAAACCCACTTCATTAAAGTTTGGTGAAATCGTAAACTGTCTGTCTTTAATATTAAATTGTTATGACAAGATCATATATGTCACTCATTTTTCACAAAAGAATATTCTAGTTAGTATCGTTATAAAGTTGACAGATGACATTTTATATGCAGTATATCTTCTCTTATATCGGCTCTTTAATATTGGATCTGCTGATTAAGATTCTTAAAAGGCACTTAGAAGTGTACAACATAAGTCTAAATTACTGTAGGGATATTAACGTCTTAATTTGGCATAATCACAACGTTTCGGAGTACATTCTTAGAAGCAATATACTCTGAAACATTGTGCTTATGCCAAACTAAGAAGTTGACATCCATAACGTTCTTTAGACTTCTGCTAAAGTAGTTTTATTTATTAAAAATTTGAACTCAATATTATTTATTGTCACTAAATCTTTAAACTCACATACACGTAAATGTAATTTCCTTCTAATGGCGATTAGTGTCGTTATTAACATCCTGATGCTCATATTAAGGTATTTATCTAAGTCGGATTTTAAACAGTGATCGAAACTTAAAATCCATCTTTTGGTAACTTTAGGAGCAACACGGATACATTTTTTTTTTTTATCACAAGATAGTATTTTAACAGTTTTTTTGTTAAGAACTTGGCCACTGTCTCAAATATATGTTGCAAAATTCTAGGGTTAAATTTTGAGTGAATTGTTACCAAAGTTTATGCAATGTAATACTGATGAAAGGGTTTTTGAGCAAAACTCGAATCTTCTAAAAGTTATCATAAATCTACATCATGCCTGTTCTAAAAGGCATTCCACTTTCCTGGTGTATTTTCGTCCTTTTTACTTTCAAATAAATTTCTATTACTGCTGACTAAGTTGTCAGTAATATGACGAACATTCTTGTATACACTAATAAAATGTGATAAAATGCCAATAATGTAACATTTCTACGAGGAAAGATAACATTATCCCTTGTACGAGTTGACGTGAACTTGCTGAGTGGTTAACCGATCACATGTACATGTTGTTCTGTCGTAAATTTTTAATATACATGTTGATAAATATTTCGTGTTTATATATTTTAAAAAACCCAGTCTCATTTGATAAACCCTTGAGCTGATTAAAATACATCACACATACTTTAACTAAGTTGGTACATAGTTTCAGAGGGTAAAGAATATTTAATGACAAGAAGTAACATCACCACAACCTTCAGTCAACACCATTCCTATCATACATCATTCATTTAAATCATTGCTGTTTTACCTGAATCTTGTAGATACTAACATAATCATTTTACAGTAATAAAACATTTCCAATTCAAGTCAGAGCACCAGAAACTGATTACATTCTGATGGTGGATCTAAGAATCGGAAAGTCTGGCGAGTCAGTTTTAGTTATAAGGCGGGATCACACAGTGTTGCTGTGGAATTTGATCTGTCGGTCATCAGACTGATTAACTACCATTCAAAAGATTTTGTTTAGTTCCTTATTCCTACTTGGTAGGGGCAGAGTGAAAGCCCAAAATATGAGTGACTTGCGGTGTCTGCTGTAGTAGCACACTGGGGACATAAGCAGGAATGAAATTGTTAGCTTTTGACAAACTAATTTTGTGTCTTACTTAAAATGGGGTAGCCTACACATTTCCACAGCAATATGTTTAAGGTCACAGTTATAAGATCCACCAACTTAGCCAGGGTTCCGTTTCACGAAGTCGTCATAACCAAATCACTAGGGCAGTGGGTTTAGTTTACAAATGTCAGCTGTATTTTCCAAATAAAAACAAATACTTTAAAAATATACAGTTCACAACAATTTGGGCATGTGTAAGTCCATGTATCGGCTCAGAGACATTGTTTACAACGTCGTAAATTAACGATGGCTTTGTGAAACGGGACCCAACACTCTGAGAGTTAACGATGGGACACGCACGATGCAGGACAACAAACACAAGTTGAGGGTAGTTTGCCATGGATTGATTATAAACACTTGCACAAGAGATCTCACCAGCACGAACAATGTTCCCGCCTTTTCTGGTTGGTTATTTTGATCTTTATGATGTCATGTTGAGTAGTTTTTTCATTGTGAACAATTCATGTCCGGTATATCGAATTCAGTGTCATTTATAAAGAAACCAAATACTTAAGGATATATGCTTGTGATAACACAATCTGTTTTTAAAAAAAAAACAAATTCTGTTGTGTCCTGTATCGTGCGGCAACTGATCTCTCATTCACAAAGTCGGGCGCAAAATTGGCAGCACTGATCTTTCTAAAATACTTTCACGAACAAATAGTTATAATAGTCGCATCTATGTAATAAGTTGAGTAAAACTGGAAATCATAATCGTACTTTTATCTTTTCAATATATTACTCGAATGGCTTCCTTGCATCTTTTAAAAGCACCGTGTTTGTTTATGCCATGTTAATAGACTGCTGCAGAATGTGATCGGAGTTAAAACTCTTTTGCACTGAACGACCTCATGAATAGCACATAAATCTTATCAAATTATTACATGTTTTCTCTTTATCTGATAAGAAAAGTGGCTTTACCTCTTCTAATGTTTAAGACGTTTTATTTGTTTGTCAAAGATAAAGCTAATTTGAGAGTTTTATACAGTTTTATGTGTTAAGTAATTGCTCTTAGCTGTCAGTTATGTAACAGGTTTAGGTCACTGTGTCTCACAGAGCTCCAAGTTGATCCATTTCTCTACCGTGGTGCCGTTTCACAAAGCTGTCATAAATATCCGACGTTGTAACATATTTTGTTTGGCCAATGGGTGAGTGATTTATGTTTTAACGTCGTTTTCAACAATTTTTCAGTAATATCATGATGGCAGGGTTTACGCGTACGGTAGGAGGAAAGCCTGCATAACCAATGTGGTTATGTGATACAGTGAAACCTGCGATCTTCGGCCTGCGAACAAAGAGTGTTACCATGTTACACAGCATTGCAATCTGTCCTCGCTGTGTTGAAATGTTTCCAACACAGAGAATGATGCCGATCACCATGGGCGGGATTTGAACCCCGGGCGGGATTTGAACCTGCGCTACCTCGCCCCCTATGTGGCCAATGGGTTCGATTTGCCAAAAAATCGTTGTAAACTGTGTAAAAGTTTATATACCATCGTCCCAGTGACATTGTTTACGACGTCGTAAATTTATTACTGCTTTGTGAATCGGCCTTCTGTAACATTAACTCTTAGAGCGCTAAGCACAACATTTGACTGCACTGGTTAACGTTCCTCAAAGAGACCTTAGTGTTACCATTGGATGTTTAAAACAATGTCCTGTGGAATTGTTTCTTACTATAGGCTTACGACTGTCGTAGCGCATAAATCGATTTGGAACCAGTGGGACTACAAATGTTGGTGTACAAATGCACAAAATCGTTATAAATTGTGCCTTTTCCCCCCAAAAAACAAGTTTTTCTTTGATAAGTGCACAGTTTAAAACGATTTTGTTTTATTTGTAAACCAAATTCATGAACCCAGTGACATGGTATACGACGTCGTAGGTTATGACGTCTTTGTGCAAAGGGGGCCAGTCCATTGTTATTACCATGGTGATGTTGTTTAGACAGCAGTTTGTGATTAACATCAAGGTGATCAGCTGAACACCGTCACACCGAGCAGTCACTGATTCAGATCATCGATGTTTCCTTTAACATTCGAGATCTCGTTCAATTTTATATGTGACATTATTCACATCGTATAAGTTTTATTCAAACTGTGAATAAAAATTAGCTAAACGTTTGTTCATAAAATGAAATAACAGTAACTGTTGCAACAGGACAACACACATGTTATTATCAGATGTAAACATTCACAAAAGTTGTTGTGTTTGTTTCTTAATTTCAGCACCTGGTATTGTTATTCTGTGAAACTAAGAATTATAAATCGAAAACCTTGTTGACATACTTCAACAAATGAACACAATTTTGGTTCAAAATCAAATACTGTAAAAACATGTAGTGGCAACAAAAGTAACAATTGTATTGGATTTATACTTAGACCATGGCCCTGTTCCTCAACGCGATCTTATACTAAGTTAATCGTAAATGCTGAAATATAATATTACCTTACGGCTGTCGTAGCGCCGGTTCAAAGTCGATCTCTGCGCTACAACAGTCGTAAGCCAATGAAAAGAAACAGCTCAACAGAACAGTGTTTAAAAAAACACTTACGATCCTATTAACGCTAATATCGCTTTAAGGAATGGGGCCCTGTTGTCTTTTAAACAAAAAACACCTTCTTTACACTTATTTCACCATTATTTTGATATTTTACACAAAGTGGGGGTTTGCTTGGGCGTGTCTTTTACAAAGTATCACAGAATAAAGTTTTAACAGCATGACAGTCAGTGACTTCAGAAGAACGTTCGAGTACACACGTGGTTCAAGATATGATTAGGATATTTTGATAAAAGGATCCATGAATGAGGGTACCAACCCCACCGATCTTGGCTTCCGGCATACAACTTAAGTTGCCATGGCATCTGATTTAAGAAGTTTGGCATCCGCAATACCAGCTACTAAAACAACCATTGAAAAGCTGGACTGGACACTACATAGCAAAATTAAAAAAATTACTTGCTGAACAGTAAGTGGGCCATCTATACGTAGAGACAGCGAAGGTGTATCAGATCTATCGGAGTCGCCCCAGCGTTCGAAATTGATTTACACGCAAGTTGTGCGTGCCTTTTAGTTTTATTGATTTGTCGGTCTTATAGTGATGTAAATAAAATTAAACTTTGAAATATTGGCATCCGCGTATCCGATAAACATTGTAGGGCATCCAGCGGACATTATTATGACATCCGGATTACCACTTAACAAATAACCAGCACATTACAGCACCTTTAGACGCTTCTAATTACCATCGTCTTCAAAGCAATCTTAGTATTAAGATGACCCTCAGCGATTTTTTTAAACAGTGTCGCGTGAAGTTGTTTTATTATAGGCTTACGACTTGCTCTAGCGCAAAAATCGATTTGGAAACGGTGCCGAATGGCACCGCTTCTAAAGAGATCTTTATGCTAAGACAGGCGTAAGCCAATAATATATTGTAGCACTTACCATTAATTTAGCCTTAGATCGTTTTGACGAACGGGGCCAAGGTTATCTATGCTTTCTGAATTTTTTTGGACAATGCTTAGACTGTCTGTGTGTTTCTGTAATTGATAGACTGGTGTCTCCTTGCCTGCTTCTGGGGCTCGAGATCTCATTTAATATCTCCATGGACATTTCTCTAATCTACATTGTATATAGTAAATCAAGCTTCAAAGCCTCCCGGTTAAGAGTTAAAAGATGTAGGATTACAGTGGTGACCTTGCATTGTTCAATACACTACAATGTCCACACAGTAAGCCCAGTATATATTCATAACATTTAATATTACTGCTGTCACGCAAAGGTTTAGTTTTTTATGCTCCTGTCAAAAACTCAAAATTTACAAATTGTGTTGGAGATGGAAGTGACACCTTTGGCTTGGCAGGAAATACATGTGTAATCTTCTGTCATTTTCTCAGTAAAATGTTTATAGAGATAATGTTAGCCTGTCAAACTGTCAAAGTCGGCACTCTCTGTCAACTGTGAGAGTAAATTAAAGTTCCATTGCAGCTCTATAGATACCAGAGAGCCAAGAAAAAAGTTAAAATGCCTTAGAATTACTTCTTGTGACTGGATCTTGACCTGACTTAGACTGATAGTGTCAAGTCTCTGCCAGCTGGAATAATCAGAAACACCGTGCTTTAAGTGGGCAAATAAGATAATCATTAGTGAAGTTTATGACGCTATTCTTCTTCGGAATTCTTTAACAAGCATTACCAATGAAAATTCCTATTCATAACCCGGTACGTTATTTCTCAATTACCTGTTCTTATATTTGCATTTCATCAACTGTATTATTATGTATGATGATAAGTAAGATAGTGTTTAAGTGATAAATCTTTGAGAGTCATTTAGAAGTTCTTTAGGGAAAATAACAAAGTGGCTTTTATTTATTATTAATTAATATAAGGTCATAAAGCAAAAAACATACTGTTTTTGTCAGGGGTCCCCACTTTATTAAACGGCTTCCAGTACTTTTGATGTTGTACCAGGAACATATTGATCTCTAACAGATTTTTAAAATCAAGCATTTTTTACACTTAAGTTTACTCTACATGTACATCACTATTTCTTTACCTCCACATCTTAACAATACTGAACTTTCATTACGCTATTTGGAGACTCCAAATAATACGTTAATGGTTGAACTAATGGTGCCCAAAAGAAAACAAATATATTTAACTGATCACTTGACTTGAATACAACTCGGTTTTGTGCAAATGGTGGATTTAATTTTGCCTTGAGTCATCCTATGGCTTTAAGATGTTGATCTGGATATACAGACTTATTAATCTTTATTCATCACACTAATATATGTGATAGACAATTCATCATTTGTGTAGTTACTCTTGTCTTGGAATATAAGATATCAATGAAGAATCTATGCTATATATCTGATCTAATGGTTCTCATTTATAAATGCATTAGTTAGGTTCCAGAACGTTGCTTCCTGATACTGCTTAGGACATAATAGAAATACAATATGTTTTGAGTGATTGAGTTATTGTTTAACGCCGCGTGGTAAATATTACAGACAATATTCTTTGATCAGAGTAAATGTTCCTATCCTGCTCTCATCCTAACTGTCTGAATGAAATTTAACCAATGTATTTTTTCATAAAAAAATCCTGAATACGGTTGTCTGATTATGTATTTATTGATTTAAAATTTGTATCTGCAGACACACTGAGATTTGATAATATTATATATTTTATTATTATGGTAATACATAACTCTGAAGTTCATTTAAAAATCGTTCGTTTTAATCGGTAAATCATAATTATTTTTGTTAAAGCCCAACTTTTTTTTATAGCAACCAGTCAGTTTTTATGATGTCATTGGGAAATTGTTTTCTGAGATAAGGGATTAAGTGATACATTATTAATAAGTAAGTTACTCACACCTTAAACTGTGATCAGCTAAAGGTGTTTAAAACCTGTCTTGTGGTTTGTTTTATGCTTAAATGAACTCTCTCGTGGGAACTATTTTCATAATAAGATTCAACATTAAAGTTTCATGTAGAAAGGTCATCACCCACATCCAGTTTCGCTGTTCTGTCACGTTAATTAACTAAAAGCCAATTTTTATATAATCTATAGTTGAATCAACCATTACAAATTTCAGCGCGATATTTTTCCCTGATTAGCTTTTTTCATCATCATATCACCACATTGTATATCAAATGTATCCAGTGATTCCAAACAACATTCTCCGTGTTGACCTGTGAGATCAGTGAGACGATACAGGCAAACAGCTACACCCACGCCTAAGTATTGGTAAGAAGCGACTTGTCGTCAACACACTCGTGACCATTAACCCTTACCGTGTGGCTCACGAAAATATCCGGGTCAGGCTATAAGCCTGACCCGGATATTTTTGTGAGCCGCATGGACAGACGGGAAGCGATGTTAAATGAGGCGCTAATTAGGACAGATGAAACTCTTAAAATACCCGGGACACGCCACTCAAGATAACTTCTCTAAAACACTGTGCCGCAATATGAGGGTTAATGTATGACAACCAGCACTGACCCACACGTGTATGACCCACTGGTACTTAGTGGCCTTATGTCAGACGGTCTGACTATGTTGGCAGTCGCTGCTTCCTGATGCTGTTTAATGGACGCCTGCTGTCAGATTTCATCTTTAAACACTTTGGATTAGCTATAGGAAGCCCACACACTGGATCTAGAGTTGTGTCGCATGTCAACAGGTGTTGTGCTGTAACAGTCTTATACTCGTAATTTTGTAAGAATAAAATAATCGAAGCAAATACAGCTTTTACCTAATTTAATAATTATGAGCAAAAAAAGTTGTTGATATTCTTCATACTCGTTGCTGACAATGAGAACATCAAAGAACATATAACAAAGTTAATTATGGTTGTCAACTTCTTTATTGTTTTGTTGCAACGTTTTGATATAGGTGGTAATACCGTTATCCGGCACATAACGTTGTTATTTCCTTACAACTTCTAAAAAGCCTAGAACATATCTGAGATCACATGTCATGTTATATGTTTCCAAGTCAGTTTGAAAGACGTAAAATCTTTTTCTTGCCACATTAGATTAGTGGTATGGAGTAGACACAATTCTGATAAAGGCCCACTGCAAGTTTTTCTGTGTCTCTTGTCGCAAACTGGACATCAAGTTGGAGTGAAGATAAACCCATCACATATGTCAAGTGAGTGAGACTGGTGGAAAAGCTCATGTAATAATTCTTTAACCTAGAAACCTTTAAGTATTCACGTTTATAATTTACATTTACAAATGCCATTATCATTGTTTCTTTGGAAGGTGCACATTTTAAGTACCTTTAATACCTGTGAACCGAATCCATGGACCAGTGACGAGGTTGTAGTTTTACTATGGCTTTGTACATTGGCACCCAACGTCCTGTGTTACATACTTAGTTATTTACCCACTTTGTTTTGTAAATACCTCTTCATGCACATGACTTGTACAAAAAGAGCTTTCTACCGATACTCTCTTTATTTGGCCTATGTAAAGTTTATCTCAGCCTGAATGCCATGCCGTAATTTTAACCATAATCTTCTCTCAGTGCCCACAGCTGGTTATCCTTTACAGATTCTTGCTTTTACCCCTACAGGAAGAAGTGAAGGGCAGC
This sequence comes from Calliostoma canaliculatum, assembly GCA_032361085.1. Lineage (NCBI taxonomy): Eukaryota > Metazoa > Mollusca > Gastropoda > Trochida > Calliostomatidae > Calliostoma > Calliostoma canaliculatum. Next base: position 1,861 of record JAULCD010070813.1, on the reverse strand, counting down.
CTACAACTTGACACTTGCCAAACACTGCAGAGATGCCAACCCAGAGTGTTAGGGAAGTGGAATTATGCCTGACTTAAGCTAGACCCGAGCACCGAAGGTCCGAGTTGAGGGAGGAGTAGGGGCGTCGCCCCCTCTCGGTGGTGGGGGGCTTTGGGGCTTTTCCCAGGAAATTGTTCAGATTTAGCATAGAAATATGCAATTTTCTGGTCATAATTAACTAGATAAAACATAACTCTAGTAACATTTAAATGGGCCATGTTCTGAAAATATATCAAACATTCTAAAATCATCATCATCATCATCATTACTTGAACATCTAAATTTAATAAACTTTCAAAAAGCACAGGTACAGTGATGTTACTAAGTGAACATAAAATTTCACTCCCAAAAATATTTACTGTCTTAAGGTATAGTCCTGAAATGTTGACCACTATCTTCACAATAAAATGTAGAAAGTTAAAAATGTTTTTATGGATACACAATAGAAACAAGAAATATCTGTCAATGTCAGCATTATTGTCAATATTTTCTCGAGTCTTTCATCAAAATACTCGACAATGATGGGATAAAGTTTGATATCTGCATAGTCATTTGATCAATCAGTAGCAATGCTGAACGGGGCAAATTTAAGTCGATCTGTTATATCTCTTGCATCACTGTCAGCCAGACATTTAACAATTGCTGTAGATTTAATTCTAGCACACGCACATTTCTTTGCGATATCAGAGTCAGAAAACATTCTTCTGTACAGTTTCCCCGCCGAATGGGAAACTGACGAAGGCAAAGTGTTTTCAATCAGAAATATTGTGAATATAACTTCCAAACTTATCACTGCTTTATCGTTCTTTGGCGCAGTGAACATTGAGGAAATCTTCTTCTGGCTCGAACTATCGATCAACTTCGCTAAATCCACATGTTTTTTTTCATTTGCCGACATGACGATCGAGATCATCAATGCCTGCATGTGAAACGAAAATGTCTGTTTTACACACGCGACAAAAAGTATACGTTTCGCCAATACTTGATGAAGTAAAGCATGGATATTTCTTGCTATATTTCGTCCGGAATGTTTGGTTATGTATACTCAATCTTGCTTTTTTTTCTTTGTCGGCTCCGCCATTTTTTCCCACTTACATACGGGCTATGACATGCATTAAAAAACATCGGGAAAACTTATGAAACTCTATTCTCAAGACTACGCAATATATTAAATCGAAACCCAAAAGATCACACGCTATTCTTCGATATGCTTTTACCGGTGTCGACTAAAATAATTCACCGGAAATTGTACACCATGAAAAAAGTCAGAATTTTTTGGGCTAAAAAATCTAAGTCTTTAACGACAAATCATAGAGCGGATTTTCTATTTAAAAATCGGAGTAACTCCGCTAAAATCGGAGGGGTGGGCATCTCTACAAACATGTGTGGTCTGTCACTGTTATGTTATGAACATGTTCAAAACACAGCAGATCACCCCAAATTTCGTCAAAGATTCTCTGTGAACATACATGTAGTATCATTACGACGACGTAGTCTACGCAGTGGTTCTACTTGCCGTGGTACTAACACAGAATAAGGTAGTCTGTCCGGTACAAGCGCAGAAGAATGTAGTTTATTTGTTACAAGCAACAAATGGTGTAGTCTGTCTGGTACCAGCACATAATGATGTAGTCTATTTGTTACAAGCAACGAATGTTGTAGGCTATCTGGTACCATCACATGATGATGTAGTCTGTCTGGTACCAGCACAGACAGATGTACTGTTAACAAGAGTTTAACTGGGGTTTGGGGACTTGTAGCTCTTGGTAGAGATGGCTAAATACCACAACCCATAACCAACACAACACAGAACTCTGTGAAG
>JAULCD010070702.1:0-11906 GCA_032361085.1 Calliostoma canaliculatum | reverse complement strand
ATCACTGATCCTCCTCCAAAAGCGACACGTTCACGTACTGTGGCATCAGTGAATCGTTCTCCAGTACGACGCCACACTTGATTCTTCCATCATTTAGCTGCAAACAAAATCGCGACTCATCCGTAAACAATACACGAGACCATTGCTGTCTGTTCCAACGCACATGTTGTCGACACCAAACCAGATGTGTTGTTCTGTAACATAAAGACATAAAGGTGGTCTCACTGCTTGTCTTCGACTTCTCAAGTTCGCAGCTCGTAAACGTTTCGCACTGTCTGATCACTAACGACAGTGTTATTGACAGCCCTTAACTGTAACCTGAGGTCGTTTGCTGTTGATGTACGCTGCCTGAGTGCTTGGAGAACCAGTAATCGGTCATCACGTTGTGAGGTACACCTTGGCCTTCCAGGACGGTGTCGCTCCTGCACTCTGCCAGTGGCAGCAAAACGATGCCAAAGGGTGTGAATGACAGAGGGAGATACATGCAATCTTCTGCCTACCTCACGTGAAGAAAGGCCATCCTGGAGCCAAGCAATAGCTCGTCTTTTATCAACGTCAGTCAGATGTCGTCTCTGTGGCATGATTTTGAAAAGTGTGATTACACGATCATCGTCATCGCTTTCTTAAAGGTAAAGCATGCACGTGCACTATGAATATTACCACTTTCATATGCTAAGCATGAAAATTGTGTTGGTTGTTGCTCAGGACAGGTGCAGTATTGTGTTTGGGCGACACTATTCCCGTGTTTTGCTCATGTCTTCAATTCATTTTTATGACTAGCAGAAGTGTTTTCAGAAAGTGTCAGTAGGACCAACAATACCCCAAATGTGGTACAACATGTTGCCAAACATTAGATGATAGTAATGTTATAACACATAATGCCATGACCAATTTGCTAAATCGTGCATTATATATTTGGTGTTCTTAAACTTCTTTTGAGTAGTATATGTTTGATATGTGTGCATCAAGGTTGCGTATTAAGCCCTTTCTCGTTCTCCTTTTTCATAAATGAACTTGCCCTTATAATTACCTCAAAATGCAAAAATTGCATACAGTTATATCCAGACCTCACTGAACTATTCCTTTTATTTTTTGCTGACGACGTTGTCCTTTTCTCTAATTCCGTAATTGGTCTTCAACGTCAGTTAAACATTTTGGAAAAATATTGCGACAAGTGGTTATTGTACGTCAATCAAAATAAAACTAAAATTATTGTTTTTGAAAATGGAGCGAAACTAGCAAAATTAGAGCAATGGACATACAAAGATGCATACTTCGAGGTAGTTTCATCATATACTTACCTTGGAATATTGTTTACCAAAAGTATGAGTTGGAATAAATCTTTAGAAACTACATCTGTTAAGGCTAAGAAAGTAGTAATGTTAATCTTGCAAAGTCTATTTTAATATGAAAATATACCTTGTAATTTGTACTTCAAAATATTTGATGCAAAGATAATGCCAATTTTACTTTATGGATCAGAAATATTGGGTATTAATAAATATGATTGTATAGAAAAAAAGTCATCTGTGTACGTGTAAACATGTAATGGGAGTAAAATCCGCTACCCCAAATGGTATTGTACTTTGAGAATGTGGCATATATCCATTGTAAATTTATATATATTCTCTCAAGCGTTGTATAAAATATTGGTTAAAACTTACAACACTCTTATCCAAGCGATATACAGTTAAAGCCTATAAGTGCTATTTTCCTTGATCAACATGCGAATCATTTATATAATAAAAATAATTATAATAATAAACAAATATCAAAATCACACTTTTCAACTTGGATACGCATGGATGGAACAAGGTGTTGGTAATGAAAAGATATTCATGCCTCTATTACTTCAAAAGGCAAAAGACTGTTTTCAGCAAATGTGGATAGAAAAGTAATAAATGGCAAATGTACATACACCTACTGGCCTTTTAAGTAACACTTTATAATGTAAGACTATCTGTTTTCAGTAACAATAATTTTATTTAGATTATTCGTGTCTCTTTAGCGCAATTAAGATCAGGATATTGTAATCTGAATATATACACAAAGAACTTAGTTAAGCACCCCCTACTTCATTCGTGGATTTTTCAGTCGCTGCTTATGAGTTTGAAAGTTTGCAAATGGAACAGGAACCCTTATTAAAAAATATGCAAGAAACAAGTTAGGCGATTGCTCCAGGGAACGAGGAGGCGTTTTGGATTATATATTCGTGTGTATGGTTAAACACTATGCTGATGTTCATATATAATATTTGGACTTGCGAGACACTCTTCTTCCATAAATATGATGTATGCATAGTGCTGACAGTTATGTCTTGTGTAGGAAAAGTTGAAATCGTAAACTTGTCAGTTGACGAAGGGGCAAAAACTAGCCCCAAACATCATGTTTATAATTTCAATCCAAAATGTTCCTTTTCTTTTTACTACAAAATGCCCATCAAAGAAAAGTCATGTGGTATTAAAACCTTTATTATATTTTGTGCATCAGTTCGATAAAGTTTACTGATCTGGGAAAATATGTTTATTTCTTTATTAACTTACATGTGTATATTTTGACTGTCGAGTTATTCACAGACATTTTACCTGACCTCATGTGGCGTTTTTTCCTCCCTGTCAGATCTGTGCCCAGACCCCTTCTGTCTAAATGACGGCGTCTGTGCTGGCTCCAACCTTTGCTACTGCCCTCAGCCAGACCTGGTCGGAGAGAAGTGTCAGTACAAAAGTAATGTATTTTGTTTTATATTTTCAAACCCTAACTTTAATATTGAATGAGCATGCAATGAAATTAAAAACGTCATATTTCTAAAATTTTAACATTTCAACCAATAATCATTGTGGGAGCTTATCATGTATTTAAACAGTATAGACTTGAAATAATGCTCATTTGTGTCCCAATGAATCAATCAAAATCATGTGCAAAATTTAGTGGCAAAAGTGATTGTTCATGTTAACTGGTCACGTGACCATAATACTGCACGTATTTTCTAACCATTTTCTTAGCAGTCATTTGACAAAAAAACGTAGAAAAAAAATCTTTATGACCATTTGTCATCTTATGCCATTCAAACGTGCAGCGTGAACGTACCTGCAGCATTGCCGTAGCTGATTTTGCAATAACGATAGGATGTAGTCAACGGACTGATTTACATTTGCGTCTACAGCACGCAGGGGATCACCAGAGTTTATTACATCACCCTGTAACTGATTCTTGACGGTGGTATCGATCAGAAATGACCTGTTTCGAGGTAGAGTGAATGCGAAAATAGCCATATTGCAGCTCAATTCTGACTCATGCAGATGTCAATGTCAGATGTGATTACAGCAACAATTACCATGGAGTTGCTATTGATTAATCCTTATTTACACTTTGATTTGCTGATGGTTGGACAAGAGTGTGGAGTATTGTGTACAGGAAGTTAACAGTTTTTAGGCGGAAGTATCATGGTGTGAGGTACTTTTTGTGACAATTCACGTTTCAGGCTTCTTATTATTCGTCTTAATGATTTGGAAGAGAAATAACGAATACAGCTCTGAGTCCGTGTTTAAGGACTATGTGAAATGCTGTAAACCCTGATTCTAAGGAAATAGGCGTTTAAAACAACCCAATGCGTTTATTAAGAGAAAAGTTACATTACTAGACATTACTGACAATTAAATGTCAGAGAAACAGAACTGGAATTCTTACAGGGTTCGGTCCTAGAAGAGGGCTTGATGGAGAAACAGAAGACCCCGTTCGCAGAGGGGACGATGAGGAAGACGCAGTACTTTGAGCAGAAATGTTGACAATCTTGCGACAATTTGATAGGATCCATGATACCTCAGCCTTTTGCTCGTCACTGGACCGCTTATAAAGACGAACTGCTTCACTACGATGTCCTGTGTATTCGCTTATGGTCTGCTCAACCACATTCACCTGGTACCGTTGCTGCCTGTGTAGGGACCAGTTATCTTGTTGTTTACCATTCTGAGGTTACAATGTTCCTTTTACCCTCGTAAAGCAAAAATCCTAATGAATAATCAACTTATTTTAAATATTGCGACACTTTGATCCCAGAGCTGGTTTTCGTAGGATATCACTTCAGTTTCTTTTCTTAGTGAAGTGCCAATCCTTGAGTTTATCTTTCTTTCATTACAGAAGATAACGCTTTTCAACTTTTTTTAAATTCTTCGTCTATATATACTGAGCAGAAGTAGAAACTTTACACTAGGTAAATTTGAATGTTTTCTCTGGATGCAAAATGGACATGTGGTAAATGCATGAGTCAATAACGTGTGTAACCGCCTCGCGCAGCCACCATAGCAACATAGTGTCTTCCCATCCACCTGAGCACTCCTGCGAACACCCGTACTGGATGTCGTTGAGACAATGTTATTCCAGCGTCTCAGATTCTATTGAAGGTGTCTTCGGGTCCATTCGAGATGTTGACATTGGTAAAATGGTGGTCTCCTAGCTCGCAGACCAACAGCACGTAACTGATTATTGATACCCGACTCCTTATCAATTCTCTACTTGTGGATGCCGCCGTCCCGAACCGATTCCTCTCGGCGTGACGCTACATGTGGGTGTCCTGGCTGGGGATGAGCCGCTACTGCACCTGTTTGTTGCACACGGGTTCTAAGATTATAAATTGTCCCTCGACTGCATCCTAGCAACTGCTGCAACGGATTGTCCAGCGTACAGCCCACCCATTGCACCATTACGTTCCGCATTTGTGACGCGTGACATTGAGTCAATAATTTGTGGTCGATAATTTGTATGTGTTTTTCGGTTCGACAGTGCAAATGTGTATTGATTTGAAGGCATACTAGGGATCTCTGTTAACCACGTGACCCTGTGCACCTTTTTGTTATGCTGTGCGCTTTTGCTGTGCATAAAGGCAAGCTAAGTGTTTTCATCCACCTCGTCTACGCAGTATTATCGGACAGACCATTGTGATGTATTTTATAACGCTAATTTTAACGGATTTCAAGCCCTCACAAAATTACGGTTAAAAATGTGGCTATAAAGTTTCTACTTTCACTCAGTATAATAAGTATTCCATTGTCTTTAAAAAGTGAAACAAATCCACATAAATACCATATGTAGTTGCAGACGGATAGAAACAAACAAGAAGAACTTCAAAGTAGTGTTAAATTCAGTTTTCGTCATATCCAACAAGTTCTCCTTCAAACACTTGGAAGGTCAAGTACTGTCGAAAATGATAAAAACATTATTTTTCGAAGCTATTTGCTTTATGTATAAATTAGGACCACACAAAATAGGATATATCACAATAATAGCGACCTGCCTAAACTAACCTAACACAAGTTTAACGAGATCAAATGCACATTGACATATAAACATGAATAAAACTTAAAAATGTTCTTGCGTGTGTCTCCTCATATGAAGCAGACTATAGTGCATGCATTACACCTGTTTAAGGCCACCTGGCCGATGTCATCTTCAGGGTCCGAGCATGACCTGGGTTGTTGATCAAGTGTTGGGGATGATCTAAAAATTAAAGTGTCACGAACTGACCGTTTGTGCGTGCAAGCTGATGTGGTCATCGCTGTTTCATAACAAAATGTATACTGATTAAAGCATTAAATTTTACCTTTAAAATTTTGTGGAAGTTTGCATGTAAAGTATCAGAATTTGGAGCGAAGTTTTGTTACTCGGAACCATATCTTCTGAAATTTCAATATCAAGCCAAAAAAGAAAACATGTAGAAACTGAAAGTGCAAGTATACAACTTATTTTGTGTGGTTGTCTACAATCGTAAAACACTATTGACTCAACTACTGACTCATCTGAAGATGTGTTTGAGTCTGTCGTGTCATCCAGAGGAATAATAACTGGAGCAACAAAGCTGACTTAACCCCGTCATGTAGACTGTATTGACTTTGTATTTCCAGAACATGAACCTCTGCCTTTTGCCACACCTCTTGCGCAATTCTAGCAAAAGAAGCATATAACAGCTCTTTTACCTGTGACAAACGAAATGTTGTATTATCTCTAGCCACAAAGTCTTTGCGGTTTGCTCATATAAGTTCAATAGGGTTGAGTTAGCAGTGTCTCACAGTCTTATAACGGACAGGTTTCTTATTCTGATGGATCTTCTCTATCAATTGAACTTTAGTTAGATAACCGGAAGTCGACATTGCAGGACGCAAGATACTCCTGCATAGTCGCTTTAATGTTGCTCATAGTTGGCTGGACAGAATCTGGCTCAGGGATGTTGTGATAACTGGTGTTATCTATGACGATGACACTGGGCTTATTCAGACTGTAAAACACCCGATCTGGTAGAAGCAGACACAGAAACATGCACATAAAAAGATTATGGGAGCTCGGCATCAATCTCAGCAGTGGAGAACTGTTCCACAGGGCTGTGAGGATAGGGTGCAATCACCCTTGGTTCATTAGTACCAGCCGAGACTCACAGGTTTCACGAAGCCACACTAGGTGTTCTCCTGCTGTAAAAACTGACCGCCGCGATATAACTGAACAATTGTTGAAAACGGCGTTAACCGCTCACTCACTCTCCTATTGATCGCTGACAGCATTCATCTTGCCAAAGTTTGATTTAACTTTTAATTTAAGACTTTAACTTACGTTGTAAAGTTTCGTCAGAAAAAGCTTCTCCAAAACGGACTGCAAAGTCATCAACAACTTTTTTTTAGCTGTAAACTTTGACTGTCCTACATGTTATTAGTGTCAGGAACAAAACTTGTGTAAAGCAACATCACACGTGCAGTTCCCCAAGGATATTCTTAATAACGCATGCTTTCATTATATACTACTCAAAAGAATCCAAAAAACATCCTAATTTTTAAGTGTCATAGTCACTTACCAATACTAAATCACCAACAAATGAGTGATCAAGTACTGTTATACTACACTGACCCAAAAAAGAAACGGATAGCTGAAATCTGACTTTCAGAGTAGATTGTTTTAAAAAATATGGCATGGAATGACTGTCATTGTAATATTAAGTATGAATATAGCCCATACAGTTACTCAACACACGCAAACACAACCTTTGGTGATTATCCGCCAAAACAGCACATTAAAAAAGTCCCGTATAATCTGCATGTATAAAAATCTGAAAGCAAGCTGCACGTGCAAATACGAGTTCTGAATCTTGATACTGATAGGTATAAAAAGCCAGCAGTCCTGTTGCGATTCATTCTCCGAATTGCTGTATATGCGACCCTAAAGATGCAACGACTAATCGAAAAAAACAGAAACAGAGCCATTGGATACCTGGAAGCCGCAGAAAGCCTGAAATCAGTCGCCAGATATCTAAACGTGAGGCAGAGTACGATTTCCCGTCTCTGGTAGCGCTACACTCAGCAGAACTCGACCAGAGATCGTTCTAGGAGTGGGACACCAAGGATGACAACTCCAGCTCAAGACCGCTTCATCTAGGTATTTCACTGCGAAATCGGACCGTCACTGAAGCATACACCGCCGACAATGTTCCTGGGCTGCGTAGAGTCTCACAAACCTTCAGAAATCGCCTAAGAGAGCATGAAATCCGACCGATGCGACCACATACAGAACTTGTTCTGGGACACCACCATCGTCGTGCACGTCTTCAATGGAGCAGGAACGTTCGGCCATGGACCCTCTTGAACTGGAGGAGGATCTGGTTCGACGAGTTGCGGTTTATGCTGTATCAACATGATGGCAGGATGCGGGTTTACAGGCGTCGAAAGGAAAGATATGCTTGACAGTGTTATTGTGAGGTCGACAAACACGGCAGCAGAAGTGTAATGATGTGGGCAGGCATATCTGTGGATGACAGAACAGAGTTGGTGCATGTCTAAACAAATTTGAATGCTGTGCGTTATCATGATGAAATCCTAAACGGCATGTGATTCCCGCAATTGACGCTAGAAGAGAAATTTTCCAGCATGATAATGCAAGACCACATACAGCTCGCATTAGAATAGATTTCCTTGCCAACTACAACATTACTGTACTTCCATGGCCTTCGAAATCTCCGGATTTTAACCCAATTGAACATTTGTGGGACCAATTGGATAATATGTACGACACCGACAGGCGCAACCACAGACACGTCAACAGCTAGTCGATGCATTGCAGGATGAGTGGAAAAGAATCCCACAACAGCGGACTCGACATCTTATACAGTCTATGCCGAAACGACACAGAGCAGTGATTGATGCTCATGGTAGTCACACCAAATATTGACTTTGTTGCCGTGCCATCAAAAACAGAGATTCTCAATACTATTTTGAATGACTGTATGTTTTTGGATACACATGTCCCAATACCTTTGTGATTTTTTATTGCTTTATTATTATTACTTTTTGTGTAATTTGTTAATAAAGCATCCCTTAAAACACTGAATTTTCACCTATGCGTTTCTTTTTTTGGCCAGTGTAGATGACTATGGCGTTTTTGGTCATTGTTACCATTATGTTTGACACAACATATCAAAAACGTAATGGAGATGTTATCAGTTGAAGATTCCCAAAATTGTTTAACTGATAGTGCTGAAACTCAACGCTTTAGCTGGAATACCCATATACTTTGGGTGGAAAAACATAATAAGCATGAAAGTTAAACTTACTGTGAACGTCATGGATCAATTGGAGATAAAAGGAGCACTTCTTTTGCTGAGAGTCAGTCATCAAAGAACATGCCTTAAAGACACCGCCTCAATGACCAAGATTGAGGAAGAGCTGTTAGGTGGATCAAAGAGGGAGTTGCTCTTCGCAATTTTGCCAGATGACTTGGTGTTTCTCCTTCATTTATCAACTATGGGCCCGATATCACATGACAAGAAGAGTCCAAGAACAATGAAAGCCTGGTCAACCAAGACGCACTACACGTGCCGAAGATCGCTACATCATCCTGTCATCCTTACATCAACATGATGCGTCTCACTGTAAATGTCCTATGATAACGCCTGCATGCGGCAACACATACAAACGTCAGCGACCTGACAAGTCGTTATCGTCTCAGAGAAACTAACCTGCGACAAAGACGTCAGGCAACAGCACAGACAGACGATTGGCGTGGGCATACAATCATCGGAACTGGACACATCAACAGTGGGGTAGAGTCTTGTTCACAGTCGAATTAAGTTTAAAATCTGTGTCTACAAGCACCCAGGAAGAGATTCGCGGATGCTACTGTTGGGGAATGTAACAGATTTGGCGGCGGCTCCGTAATGATGTGGGGTGGCTTTATCCTTCATCATTGAACACCACTCTTGCCTATCTTGTTTGTTTGCTCTAGTTGGAATGGATAGCAATCCCATAACTAACATTGCAGACTCTCGTAGGGTCTATGCGACAGCGATATGTGAACTGTATCACAAATTGTGGTGGATACACACGTTTTGATGATGCAATGTGTACAGAGTGTTCTCATATGACTTTTTTAAATGACCCCTTTGAGGTCAATTCCATGTCTTAAAATGAACTGACTTGCGCTGTTTTCTTTAATATTCCTTGCTAATTGATTAATTAAAACGTTTATGTTGAGTGAGTGAGTGAGTTATTGTTTAACACCGCTTGGGCAATATTACAGCCATTAGCGGCAATGTTTATGTTGACTTTTGGTCTGTTTTTGGGGTGTTGTGTGCTTGCAGAAGAAAATTGTCTGGGTGTTCCTTGTATTCTTTTAAGTATCATATAGCACAATTTTTTCGAACAATGATGACGAACTCTGCGATTATGCGATCTGTTATAAAATTTATGAGTTCATGTTGTTTACCGAAATCAACATTTTACAATCAATCCAAAAAATGTCGGTTTATAAGTTTGACAAACTACTTCTCCTTGGGGTTGAGAGACATTGTAAACCCTGACAGTCAGGAACATTTTGATAGGCTACGCCCCTCGGGAGGCTTCTTTTTTTCTGGGTTTACAATCTCTAGTAACCCCTTCTAGTCGTAGTTTCTCCTTTACATACAGTATGTCTATTTTACAGATTCCTTTGTCTTTATCACTATGTTTAGTATGTTTTTTTACATTTCTCAGTTTGTCTATATTACAGATTCCTGTGTTCTTATCTCTATGTACAGTATGTTTTTTTATACAAATCCCTATGTCCTTATCAGCATGTACAATATGCCTATTTTATAGATCTCCGGTATCTCAATTACTATGAGTGTTGTGTCTGTTACAGAACCATGTGTTCCAATAACGATGTACAATTTCACGGGGGTGAATTCTAATGGTACAGTTTTGGGAACTCCTACTAACCTGCAGGTAATTCATGGACAGGCAACAATAGAAGGAAATGAATGCAGCCCCATCCTGCATCTTCCCACGGGCAGCTGTGTGCAGATTCCCCTCTCTAATCTTTGCTACAAAGACTTGGACAAATGCATTTCCGGATTTACTATCAGTCTTACCATCAAAGTAGATAAAGTTACAATGGAGAAGTAAGTATGTTCAAACTTTAGTGTTGTTTCTGTTTTGCAAAGTTAACAAGGGTTAAGTACATACATGAAAATATACTTTTAAAAACAACAACACAAAAGCCAACTTTATTCAAATGGATGTAAATATGAAAAAATAAGCATACAGCAATGAAATTCCACACAGTAACAAACCAGTGTTCGGAGAACATGTCACTAAAAATACAGTCAAAACTGCCAATACAACTTTCCACCAAGTGGCGTTAAAGTCTGTACCTCAGTACACCTCTTGCAGTGAGAACTGCACAACATCTTCTTGGCAAAGATTGAAAAAATCTTTGAATGTTTCTTTGTGGAATCCTGTTCCATTCTTCCTGCAATATGTGAAACAACTGTACAAGGGTCCACGTTGGTTTACGACAATGTCCTACACGTTTCTCGATCTGATTCCACAGGTGCTCTATTTGTTTCCAATTTGGAGATCTGGACAGCCAGGGGAGGACAGTGATGTTGTTATTGGCTAGGTAGTCAACTGTAGCATGTGCTGTGTGCGATCGGGCATTGTTCTGCTGAAACAGCTCCCTCTGGCAGTCGACAAGAGGAACCACGTGAGGATGGAGAATCTGGTCGACATAAATACCTCTCACTAGCATCAGTTCTAATTTACGGTTGTAGGAGATGGTTCCTCACCCATGATACTCCCTCCATCGAATATGTCGACCTCTCTGATGCAGTTAGTGGCAAAACGTTCGTGACTAAAAGTGACTAAAATAACAGTCATATTTGTGGTTTAGGTTGTCACAGCTGGAGTTTGTTGTGCGAGCTTATTTCTAAGTACACAAGATTTTGGCAACCATCTTTTCCTATTTCAGCACTCCTATTTGCCACGAAAATTGTTGTGTTTTGGCGATCCATTTCCAGGAAAATGTATTAAAGCGAGTAGTATAGGGATCCTGGCACACTTTGAGCCACACCTATGTGCCACACCCCACCCAAACCCAACCCTAAACAATTATAACACACTGTCACTTTTAAATAACACGCCCTACAAATCATTGGGCCTCTGGCAGGCCCCATGCTAACACTAGGACAAAAAAAATGAAAACGTGCCTCACACCTATGTGTCCCATCCTTATGCTACACCCCCAACCAAGACCAACTTGTATTGGTTCTAATATCCTTCAGTGGTCCACAACATGCGTATCAACCGAGAAGTAATTACTATTTTTTATCTTTAACGAGACGTTGTTTAGGAGGAACGTATCTGCATTCTCAGTAGGGGTAAGAGTTTTCAAGCACTGCGAAGCCCACAAGGTTCTTAAAACTCCTTTATCATTTATAAATGTAAATAACCTCCAGGCTTGACTTGACTTCACACATACATTAACCCATCACCTATTCTATTTGTCAGGAGACAAGAAACAGCAGTAGGTACAGTTAATTATTCACTTCAACGCACACCAGTCGCTGTTGCGCGAAAATACAGTGCCCACCATAAACCATGAACAATAAATCATATGTC
>JAULCD010070591.1:0-11907 GCA_032361085.1 Calliostoma canaliculatum | reverse complement strand
TCAATCCTTTTCTGAGTGAATAAAATATGTTTAAATCAAAACAGATTTCCAGGTTAACATTTTGTTACTTTTGTTAAAATGGATGACCTCGAGTGACCACTAGAGGTCAATATCGGTCAATCTAGGTACATCACCCTCGTCATTGTACAGCTTTCTCCCACCAGTACCGCTAGACACACACCCAGTTTATAACAAAATGTTTTCACAGACTATCAGGAACAGGCTTTAAGAGGCGGGTTGGAGAGCATGAAGACCATACTTCGGTCATGTGCTTTGTTGGCAACATTAACAACACATGTTCAGAGTTCAACATTTTTGGGGTGTCTACTTCTAGTTTGTTGATAAGTTCACGACGTTTCGGGGCATATGCTTGCTCCTTCATCAGGTGAATGCTACTGTGAGGAGGGTTAGGGTATGTATATACATGTAGGGATGTGGGGATGGTTTGTTCGTGAGTTCACGACGTTTCGGGGCATATGCTTGATAGTGTTATAATTTCTTCTTACTTAATACTAACTGAACTTTGCAGACTCTCATAGTAACAGCAAAGCATTAAATTATTTCTCTAAGATAATCGCTCAAGTGAAGTTAATTGCTCATTTTTTTACATTGGACCACAATGTGTTAATCTATTTTTGTTTGTATTTGCCTTAGCCTCACATTAGAAGAAAGGCATCCATGATTTTAAATTCACAAAATCTGCAATTATGTTTTACCTTGATCTGTTGACATGAAGAAAGGATATTGGTTTTCCGATTTTATTTGTGATAACCAAACATACCCAAAAATTTACTATATCATTTTAAAAAAATAATTAAGATCATGTTTTTATATGTTCAATTAAAGTGTTACATTGTTTGAATTACGTTTCCAATAGTTATTCAATTTGTTTCCTGTATGTTATTTTTTACTCACGATCTTGTTATGCTATGTATTTTTTAGATTATATCATAAACTAATATATATTGATTGTCAATGTTTGCATTTATCAATTGATTTTAACTAGTTATTTTACATTTGCTTTTAGTCCAAAATTAAAACAATGATACAAGAAAGTTTGAAACAAATAAGTGTACATTTTGAACGTTTAAAATATATCTTTAATAAAAACAAACATTAATTCCCTTGACATGGCAACCTAACAAAATTGATGTCACAGTATAAGTTTTTAATGAGTTTTTTTTATCGTGTGTCTTAAAATCAAATATCAAAATTCGAAGATAAAAGTATAAAACTTCTCAACAAGGAGTTTTAAACTTTTTGAGCTCGTGTTTATATATTTGACATCAGAAGACACTCTATATTCGACTTAACACAAGCTTTGGCCTGTGCGATGTAAACCCATTGGCCTAGTGGATAATCAATGTGTTTAAAGCGTTGTGGTTTACGTTAATGCAGATTCTATGTTTCATGTTATTTTGTTACCTTTATTTGATGGCTTGGGCTTAGCCATGTGTTTTATTGTATCTTATCAGGCAAACCTAGTTTGATTTTACTCTTTATCTACACTTTCACTAGAGTGTGTACAAGTTTAAAAGTTTAAAACTTCGGTGTGTCAACTGGAAAAAACCATATATATATATATAAAATATTCAGACTTTTTTTTCAATAGTTTGATGAGATTTCTGTAGAAAAGCTAATAGTCTTTTTATGACTTATTATGCATTGTACCATTTACGGAATTCCAGATGAATTAAAAAACAAATATCAATACAATCAAATGCAATTACACGCAGAAGTACAGACAGTAGCAAACTGTATTGCACTACAATGTCAAAGTGAGATCTATAATCATAATGCAGTAGATTCCTTGAGTGCCAAAATTAAAATGTGTCCATCTCAGTGTCTAAGTTACTGTCTAAATAGGCTATCCTGTTATACTGTGTTTAAGGGACCTTCTTTTGAAGCTCATGTTGATGAAAACTCATTCCTAATGCCCCGCTGCACTTTCTTCTCTCTATGGGGGGCGCTCAGATCCTACATGCAGAAAGTCGTGAGAAATTGACCCCTGAAGCGACCAATCAGCGCGCCGCTTACACGATCGTGCTTACGCTTTTGAATTCTTATGGCCAACACCGAAATACCGAGAGAAGCTTTAATCCGGTTGGTTGAATTGAATTGTCGTTGAAAGGTCAGTTTTTCGTGACCTTTTATTGGTCCCCAGATCTATTTTGTGAAGCGCAACGTGGCAATTAAAATGATTTTAATCAGATTGAATTTGATGTGATAGACATACAAATAAACCACAACTTACTTGTTTAAACCCACTAGGGTGGCATTGAGCTAAATTAGTTAATCTAATATACTTTGCCATGTTTGAATGGAAATTATTTCAGCGAGTTCACATAATGACTAAAGGCAAATGTAATTTTGCAAGTGAACCTACATAATCCAAAGTTTGCTCTTCGATTGATATTTTGAAACATGTACATGTACTGCCGTAAAGGCAAATTATTGTAAACGTGGCATTTACCAAAGCAAAGCTTGTGTTTTCCTTCGAATGTAATAAATATGTATTCATAAACCGAACATAATGCCTCGCTGTAGTAAAATAAGTGTTTAAATAATTCCTCATCCAAAACATACATATCACATTTTGCTGCAATGTCACACCTATAATCTCAATTTAATTTTAACTAATTTTGAGCCTCTGTATGTTTTATTTGTGTGGTAGAAAAAAATAAATTAACCACGTAAGCACAAATTTCCACAAAGTTATGACACACATATCAATTCAGTAATAATACTTACTTTGTAAACCATAATTATTGGAATGTCTTCAGACAGAAAGCACAGTTTCAGAGGTCAAAGTTAACATTGGAACGGATTCTTACTAATGTAAAGTGTACTTAAATGACATTAGGAAACGTCTACTCGGTCAACAGGTACGGTCTACACATGCCCATGCCTATATATACTATTTTTGTTTTCTTTAAAATACTTACAAACAAGAATTACAATGGTTTACCGTACATTGGTTCAGTGGTGAACATAACTGACCAAATACTTTACTACAATAATGTCTTAGACTATCAAAGGTCAGTTTTCTGAAACCTAAACCAAATTTTAAACTTGCCATTCCGCTAAGTCGATCACGTTAACTTTCTACTGCAAAATAACCAACAACATATTAGTATGTATTATATACATTAATTTGGCTCACAGTTCAAGTACGTGGTTAGCCGTGATATTGTAAATATAACAAAGTCAAATATAGTTTGTATAGTATCTTCTGTTATTTGACACAAAACGTTTTTTGGTCATTCCTTACATTTCAAAATATTTTGTAATTAAAAATAGTTATTTTACAAAAGAAATGTTTTGGTCGAGTATTGAGGATAGTGTTGACTCCTTCACTTAATGGACAAGTTAACATTTGCCTTCAAGCGTGTTGTTGCATTGTGTAACCAAACTAATTAATTTAATGTGAACATGTTATGTTGCAACAATACACTTTGTTTTTTTTTATTATTGAGAGGCAAATATAAGTGTGTGTTCAAATACAACTGCGCAATACAACAGAGCAAAACAAAGCGTATATGAAAATACTTTTATGAATATCAACTTTTTCTTTGTATTATGCGCACGACGTTTTTATGCTTTCTCCTTGCCCCTTCGTCAGGTCACCTGACGAAGGGGCAAGGGGAAAGCCTAGAAACGTGGGCTGACATCCATAATATTCTTGTCCCATACATTTTGTTTTATCTGATGATATATTTATTATTCATCTATATACGTGATTACTCAAACAAGAAATGTCTTGACGGTGTACTTTACGAAATTGCTCTGGGACAATTTAAATTTAAGTTCAAAATAAGTTCTTGTGGCCTGCGGTTTAATGTTTTATTCTGAACGCTTGATTTCCTGACTACTGGTGATCGTGATTAATTTAGTGTCAGTGTGGTGTTTAACAACCTTCCATGCATTGAAGAATCCATCCCCTCGGGGTGTTAAAGCCTTTATCGAAAATTAACATTTCTTTGCCATTAAACTCCCCAGCTTATGAATTATTTATGACTTTTGTTTAATACAGAATATCAAACCAACAACGTTATTTATTTAAATGCCATCCTGGTTAAATGTTTTAGTTTTGTGTAAAAAATACTTAATTAAAAAAAAACTACTAACAAAATCGTAAAACTCTACGAAATAATACAATTAGTATAATATTATAAAGATGGAAAAGGAAGTTATTTAATTTTTTAAAAAAATTCCTCACATCCAGACACACCTCAAACCAAAAATATGCTACTCATTTTAAGCTCTTAGGTTAATACGTATAATCAAAAGGATAATCAAGATCAGAAATACAGATTTGTTAATTGTATCATTTGAATATGTCTTAAATTGGCTGTAAATGTGTTGACTGTTCTATTTGTTTTGACTGTTCTAGGTTGATAAACGGACAGAGTTGTGCGCCATTTTTGGTATCTGTACATAAATACATGTTCAAAATGTCTTCCACAACAAAAGCAAAGACATTATGAAAGTTTGTATGTTAAGCACCACTTGCCTGAAACGTGACGAACCTGTCTGACTTGGCCGATATATTTTACCACGACCCCGTTCCTCAAAGCGATTTCGAGTTAATTTGGTAGTAAGTGATTTTTTGAACAATTTCCTGTGGAGTTGTTTCTTATCAAAAACTTACGACTGTCGTAGCGCAGATATCGATTTTCAAAGCGATAGCTGCTCTACGACAGTCGTAAGCCAATGATATGTGTTAATACTTACGATCAACTTAGTCTAAGATCGCTTTGAGGAACGGACACTGATGTTTAAGTTGCATATAGAAGTTGTGAGATGAAGAAGACAGCATTTCCAATATTCACAACATAAGAAGTAAGAATTTATAAGAAAGCTGTTTGTCTGGGGATATTCTATCATCAACTACGATACATCGTGTAATTGATGAAGTTGGAACAAATAAAACAAGGCATGCAACATAAACAGTTGCATAATGTCGGAAAACTGGTCACATATGTAAATACTAGAGACTTGTTCAATAGGTCGTGATCAATCCCATTAAAACTAGTTTCGTTGCTACTTTGCGCTTCACAAGTGGATCTGAGAACGTCCCATAAAAGATCACAAAAAAACTGACCTTTAACGACAATTCAGTTTCAACCAATCAGATTGAAGCTTCTTTCGGTATTTTGGTGTTGGCTATAAGATTTTAAAAGCGTAAGCCAGGCCCCGCTGCTTTCACGATCGTGGAAGCGGCACGCTGATCGGTCGATTCAGGGGTCAATTTCTCACGAACTTCTATGGGTGGCGGTCAGATCCAAAATGCAAAGAGGTGAAAGCGCAAGGGGGCAGTTGGACTGGTTTTTAATGAGATTGGGTTGTGATAAGATGAAACCTGTTAGTATCACCTCCAATTGGGCAAAATTTGAAGAAAAAAAGACCACACCATTTGGTTCCCTGCCAGCAATTCGAACTCCACCAAAACACTTCAACAGCCAAATTGATTTGAATAGTGTATTATTTTGTCTAGGATACCTTAAATTAAAGTGCCTGTCATTCGTCCATGATAATAAAATAATAATTAGTACGTTATGTAGTATAATAGACCAATTATGATTTGACATTGAAACGATTTATAAAAGTTCCAAAAATATGAATTAAAATAAAATAATACATCCAGCCATAAATCTACTTCCAGGGTCCCGTTTTACAAAGACATCATAACTTAACGACGTCCTAAATCATGTCAATGGGTTAATAGATTTGGTCTACAAATGCAAAAATATGTTTGTAAACCGTGCACTTTCCAAAGAAAAACAAGTTTTTCTTTGGAAAATGCACAGTTTACAACCATTTTGGGGCATTTGTAGACCAAATCTATTAACCGAGTTACATGGTTTAGGACGTCTTAAAGTTATGCTGTCTACGTAAAACGGGGCCAGTACTATTTTGATTATGGCCGAACCATTAGCAAATCGTTGTAGAAAGTTTAGTTTAGGAATTGGTCAGATATAAAACAACACTTGTAGTAGGCGTAGTAGGTGTATTGTTTATTTATGTTGTAAAAAAGTGTATATAGTGTTTCTGTTCTAAGTTTATGTCTGCTTTTGACTGGTAAAATATCACCAGGACCGGTAAATTTTACGTGTGTCGGTCCCTTTGTCTGGTAGAAATACATTGGCAATAATCAAGTCGAGTCGTGGATTATATCCTTTTATTATGCTGTTCAATCCATGACAGCCTAGCAGTAGAAATATATAGTTAAGAAACATAGTTTTTATATATTAGCTAAGAAACATAGTTTAGTTCATTGTACAACGTTTTACTTCACGTTTCTTAGTTATACGTTGATATCAGCAGTGTTCCAGTATATTGAAGGTTTATTTTAGAGAAAGAAGTTATATCCTACTATGGTGACCGGCAGATAATGAATAGGACCTATCGTCCTTTAGACAAACGGTCCCTGTGACCGGCTTTAAATAAGCCAACGGAAACACTGGTATATGTGTTGGACCAAAATATTCCACATAGCAAAATAATGCAATGCATTGTCTTCTACTCGTGTCAGAAAAAAACCCAGTTAAGAACCGTTCCATAACGTCATGCTAATGGGAAGCAAAATATCAAAACCTGGTTTCAACAATTGATATGAAAATATTTTTATTTAAATATGATTGGTTCTGTTAAGACATTTCGACAAGATATGTCATGAAACATCCTCTAAAATATTTCCATGGGGTGTGCGAAAAAACTTAATCGGAGCAAAAAGATCTGATGTAAATGAGTTTTGGTTTCAGCTTATTGGTGTTGCGCCTGTCACTGAATAAACTTTTTTTCTGTTTGCAATTCCACTTACGGCAAGATATGTTGGCATGAATCATATGCCCTTTAGATATGCTTGTCGATGAAAGCAGGTTCTTTTGACATAACAGCATACGAGTCTGAAGGAACTAGGCACATCTTGTCAGCCCTGTTGACTGGTTATGGCACGGATACACTAATCGATATGGCCTTGACTCAGGGCATTATTAAAACTACATATCTCCGTCAAGCACAGACATTCCTAGGGCGTTTTCTCGACATGACAGCACTTTCGATCGAACGCAGTTTCTACACAATAAAGCGTATGTTGGCTTTCAGTTTTACTAAGCCGTCGTAAAGTGTGTAACTCAGTTAATTTGCTTGGATTACAAATGTTAAAAATTGTTTGGAACTATGCACTGCACAAAACAAGTTTTTATCATGTGTTAATCAGACCAATTGTTTTTGTGTTAAAAGTGCACAGTTTACAACAATCTTGACGTTTGTAAACCAAACACACAAAACCACTTACATGGTTGTCCACATTGTACATATACGAAGGAGTTGTGAAGCTAGGCCCAAGTGAAATCTAACAAATCTGGAATTGATCACGTCATATATTTTTAACATTAACCCTTAAAGTGTTAAACACAAAATCGATTTCAATGTCTAAACTCCAACCTAAATGAGCTCTTAAAAAGTTCCTGTTACAATTTGTGTAAGAGAGCTCCTGTACACCAAATATTACAGGAAATGTTTTCAACAGCATATGATGGAAACAATTTTAAGTTATACTCGCTCAGTTCATCATTGTAAGGGTTAGGGCAAAATACTTTGTAATTTCTTTCTGCAGGTGATAATTAAAGATAAACTGGAGTTGTAGATGTTACTTACCCCTATCGTATTAAGCTGTATTTTGCAATTATATTATGTTCGTTAACAGAATATATAAATTAGGCCATTTTGAGTTTTAAAAATTTAATTTGACATTACTGTCGGTTTTTATCTGAGGCGTCTCTTTGGCTCCTTCACGACGTCACAAATTAGTCTTTGAATAATGAGCGATGAGCGTTTATTATTTTTACTCGAAGACAGTATATCTCTATCTTGATTCATTATATGAGTTTATCAGCAAGACAGTCAGCAAACAAATCTTTATTTACGTTCACATAAAAACAGGGTCAAGAAAACTTAAGGATTTTGCAAGTTTCAAATTCACAGCTGACCCTATTACATCATTGTTTCGAGGCAACAGGGTAGAAATACAACCCAAACAACAAACTATTATTATCCTTTATGAAAAACACAAATTCATCTTAAGTATTATCCATAAAACAAACTGTTAATGATTTTGTGTTTTTGATGATTTTGTAATGAATTATCAAGGGGAATACAAATTGACAAGGATTATAACTTACAAACTTTGCTTTAAAACAAAAGAACAACACAATTGACTTATACAGCAGTTAATAATAGTAATGATCAGCTATTTACCTATATCGTGTAATTGATCCTGTCAGGAGGTATTTTAATCTAACATTATATTTCTTTTACTTGTATAAAATATAGGATCTGAAAAACTACAGTGTAACTTTTGACTAAGTTTTTTACGTGTCAAATTAAACAAAATGAGCTTATGCGATCAACTATGTCGGGCACTAAAACGGGAAAACAAAATACAAAAAACCCATAAAAGAGTGTGACCCTTCAGAAGATGAAAACAACATTTTACAATCCATAATCCGAACGGTTAACCCTGAAAGTGCTGACTAGAAACTAGCAACATTTTAAACTGTGACCACGTTGTACTGTTAAAACTATCACATGGTAATGTGTTAAACAGAGCTTTTGTAGGAGCCCTTCTCAACATATCACCACATGATAGATTTTTAACAGTCTATTTAGGTTAGAAATTAGACATTGTAATGAACAAATGTTGGGATCAGCACTTTACGGGTTAATGATCTTGTATTATGTTTGTCTGCACAAACCCCACAATAAAGAGATAAATATGATTCATGATATTGCTTTTAAAACAAAACAAAAAGCGTGACTTACTTATACAGCAGTTGATGGTGTTACTTGTCAGCTGTTTCTTCCAGGCATTCAGGGTGTGTTTTACAACACTATCTCATAATAAATATAACAGACTGTGTTGCGTGAGAAGCTATGGGTGAAACTGTGTACTCGTTGTTCTATCCTACACTCGGTTAACTTTAAAGATTGTCTGCACTGAATGAAACAAATGTGTGTATCGTGTTACCTCTCAACCAATGTTTATGCTAAATAATAAATTGTTTAATATTGTTTGTGGTTTCAATTATCCACATAACAGAAAATAAAATTGTTTACATATCCTATTTATTCCTCGTGTATGAGTGTGCATTGAACATATGTCATTAAATGAATCCTTAAGGTTTGTCCCTTGCGTCACCTATTGATTTTGGATTACATGCTTAACAAACATCTGAGTGCTCCATCAACAAACTTGTTAAAGCGGTGGACTCTTCTGTGTCATCTTTACTTGAACCGTGCTCCATGTTTATGTAGGAAGCTCGGCGTCATTCTCCGAGTTGGACAATTTTCAACATACAGTAAAGACAGATTGCAATTCTGTAACCCACTTACACTCTTGGTTCGCAGCTGAAGTTTACAGGTTTCATTGCCTCACGTAACCACATTGGTCATGCAAGCTTTTCTCCTGCCATAACCTTGCCGCCGTGATATAACTGAACAAATGTTGTAAAACGACGAAACCCAACACTCACTAACTTATGTTCATGTAAGCCTTGGCCGTCTAGATCAAACAAAGTATACATCTTTGAAATGTTAATATTTTACAAACAAGAGCGATTTACATTAACATATGATTGTTCGATTGCCTTAACACGTGATAATGATTCCTCTCGGATCTGTTCACGGACTGTTTAATTAAACATTCTGTCTAATACGTCACCGTGCGGTTTTAGGTTTTTAGGCTAAGTTGATCGTAAGTGAGTTTTGAAACAATGTCATGCGAAGTTATTTCTTACCTTATACGTACGATAGTCGTAGTACAGAAATCGATTTGAAACCGGTGCCGAATGGCGATATCTGCGCTACGACAGTCGTAAACCATTGTTATATGTTAACACTTACGATCAACTTTACCTTAGATTGTTTTAAGGAACGGGGCCCAAGTCTAATTGAATTGATTCCCAGGTAAATATTTGTTCACAACGCATATACATTAATTACATATAATAATAGAAGGAATCTGACCTAATTTAAATGCTGTTTTAATGGGTTTATATCTGAAGCGAATATTGAGTCAATGGGTGTGGTCAAAACTGTACTGTAAGTAAAAAACATTATAAAATGCGATCTTTTCCATACAAAAGTTTATTCTTTGAAACATACACTTTACAAAAGCAACACGATTGTACTGCAAACCTACAGGCTGTGTGATGTGAGGAATAGGATCTGAATACACCCCGATATCAAGCTAATACATCACATTAAATGTCGAGGACGGTCAAAGGGTCAATTTGCTGCAACCTAAACATGGTCCTAATTTCATCTTTCCAACAAGTTGATCAATTTTATTTTCTATTTCCTCACAAACCAACTGTATCAGCATGTATGAGATAAATGTATAAGGCTCGCAGCTTAAGTGCTTGGTTTGCCGTGATATTGGTTTGCTATGGCTGAATGGAGATTATTATTACCCTGATCGACTAAACCTAATTTAGTTCTATCTTTTAGTTATTTTGAGCCTAAACTAACGTAGGTTTCTATGGAAGTACTTTAATTTGTCCATAACCTTGAAAATCAGAACCTGGTATGATTTGATATTACTGATTTAAGCACGCAAGTTAATAAATTAGATGACTCAAAATAGGATCACTGTTTACAGACCATTAAGCAGTGAGGCTTTAGTTCTTGCAAACAATTTAATCTAAAGTTTATTGAGAATGGCAACGTTAACTGACATAAACTTGCTCAATTTGTTGCATTGCTCAGTTGCTCAATGTCTTTCAATGTATAGAAATTATTCAGCAGTTTTCTACTGGTTTGGTGAGATTTCCACAGGAAAACTCACCAAACCAATAGAAAACGGCTGAATATTTTCTATATATTATTTCTAGTGTTAATATTAACCACTAGAGTGCTTATGACATTAAAAAAATGAAATGATGTATTTGTGTTGATACCATCACCTCTAAACTAGGATTTAATGCAGTATTGCATTTATATCACAACAGCACGTTCACTGCAGGACGAATTTTTGCACCGACAGTGTTGTTATGCGATGCAAGAAAAACGTCTGTTCACGACGTTTCAGGCATATGAAATGGTACCAGATAATCTTTCCATAAATTACAGCCTCAGGATAACATTTTTGCTTAAATATTTCAGAAGAAAAAATGTTTGCCCAAAGCTATTATTTGTTGAAATAGTTTCTGGTATTATTTAGCAGAGTACCTAACGGATCCACAAAAGAAACATAAAGACAGAGCACATGGTAAGGTGTTTCAGTGACTAGAGATGTCTATGTTTCTACATTAGCCAACTAAGCCAGTGACAACACTGTCAATATGGGCCGCATTCAGTGTGTAATCAGTCAGAAGAGGCAATCTCACGAAGATGTTACATTTCATTGTCCTAAACATTAATCACTTCTCCAGCTATTGGCCCGTGTTTCATCACTCAGTACACAATGAGGCATTCACTTGAAGAAAGATAGGAACTGGTAATAAAGACACAAGCATGCGGAAAATAACCACATACCAGACGTGACACATTAGCAAGTAATAGAATTATTCAGTGAATGCGGCGTTTCCACTGTGTTAACACAATTTCAAATACCTCACACTGGGTTTGTTTTTCTTTTAAGAGAGTTTTTGTATCACTGAAAGCGTGTAAAAATTATTTAGCGGATTTCCATTAGTATTATCTTATCAAACTAATAAAAATCCGCTGAGTAATTTATGTACATTATTTTCAATGTACCTTCCTGTCTAAGGTTTGCATGAGACCCAAAGGCGGCAAAACAATACTTCATATCGCTGTTTAAGCTTTGATTTTTTATTGTAACGACGAACCAGGGAAGAAGTAAAATAAATTATGATTTTTCATAAGTGTACTTCAAATAGTTCC
>JAULCD010070480.1:0-11908 GCA_032361085.1 Calliostoma canaliculatum | reverse complement strand
AAAATTATATGAAACTTTGCACTGCACCTCTCCTAGTGGCATAGATTACATGAGCCAAATTTGAAAATAATCTGTTAGATAGTTTTTGCGAAATCGGTCGGACAAAAATGTCTTCGGAAGGACGGACGGACGGACGGACGGACGGACGGACGGAAGGACGGACGGAATTCCTTGGTATAACTATATACCCCCGACTTTTAGTCGGGGGTATAAAAAATGAGAAGTTTATTTTTGAATGTATCTACTATTTATCATTTGTTTGTTAATCATTGGTAAAACCTCATTTAAAACAATTTGAGAAACTATTTGGAAGTGGATTAAATACATTAAACATTTCACTGTATTCAAAAATATTTGGAAAACAAACAAGAAAATCAGACAAATTCAGAATGCAACCACCAACCAACGCAAAGACCAAGGTGTATGTTTGTTAATCAAAGGGCAATAACTATGCAAAATATAATCTGAGAAAAAAAAACATTTGATTTAATATGCTAATAAATTACCATTATCATTTTTTTACAAAATTTCAGTACATTCGCACGCAAAAATCTGTGGAATGTACAAATACCTTAGAACAAAAGCTAGTGTTAAGTGTTAAGGACCTTAACTAAGTGGTAAAATTTTTAAGTTATGCATATTATAAAAAGGACTTTGTGACAGACACCAAACAATTACTTCACCCATAAGAAACTAGGCGACAGACAAGAGAGAAGCTTCACCCAGTATATACATACTAGTAACTACACATAGTGTTTCAGTTGGATTTTTTAAAAGCCGCTCACAGGGACCACCTGTCTGTAAGAATACGGGGCCAACCCATTTTTTGCCTGTTGTCCATATTCAAACATACATAATCAGGGGTGTGAAAATACCATTATTTAAAACTTGTCCAAGGATTAGTAAACAGGCAAAATCGACGTGTCTGCAGCTAAATTCTACTTGTCCAAATTATATTGTTAAAGTATTCTCTACTTGTCAGCAGACGACTAGAGCCTAAAAATGAACTTGTCTGTGTTTAAAATTCCCCCTGTCAGACATAGTAATTCCACACTCCTGATAACACCAACAGAATAGATTTAATAATAAAAATCATCAGAATGGTCATTTCCATTGACACAACTTGCCAGGTGTATGCAGTTTTTGAGGCTAAACCTTTAATAAACTGAAAGACTACTGACATTAACTGTTAGTTAAAAACATAGCTCGGTCAATTGCACTTTGTTTCACTTCCCTGCAGGGAATTAAAACATGGTGCAATAAACTAGGTTATGTTTCTGAGCTAGTTAACTAAATATACTTAACAAAGTTTCTTTGACACAATTCAAAGTGTAATAGAAAAAAACCCATTAAGAACTCCAATGCCAGACAATTATATTTCATGTACAGAAAAAACCCATCTAGCTTGTGAATGTAACTAATAAAATAAATTAACATAATGAAGAAAGGAAGTGTCTGTAAACTATAAGAACACTTTGTGAATGTTGTAGGACTAAATTTATAATAGCTAATACTGGGAACAGTCTCTCCCATGATTAGTCTGCTGATGTCGACGCCATATGTTTCATACGGTGTTCCTGTGGACATTAAATCGACAGGCGATTTCTCCGGTTTAAAGCATTCCAAGTGTCCGCCATCAGCCATTTTTAGAAATCTTTGGCATCATAAATGTTGACTTCTGATTTGAAACTCAATGGGTTTTTTCAGGTAACACTCATTAACCAAAACAAAACACCTCAGTCTTCACAACTCATGTTTAAATACTCACAGACTAACTAATTTTCCACATAATTGCATGTGCAATGTCAATTTCACTGAATTTTCAGACAGGCACTTCAAAGATGCGTTTGCACGTTTTTTTACAGTATTGTGGACGTGTGTTTATGGTTTTGGTTTGATTGAGTCAACATTATCCTAAAAAGTATGTGTCACAGGAACTTTAGTTGTTGAGTATATTTAGTTTGAGCACCATCTTAAAGTAGTAGAATCCATGACTCACCTTGATTATTGTCAATGCTATTTCTACCGGACAAAGGGACTAACACTTAAAATCTACTGGTCCTAGCAATATTGTACCGGTCAAAATCCAACATATACCGGATAACGGAAACACTGTACAAATAGTATGCAACAAAACTCCAGCTTGAGCCTTTAATATTTTGTCAAGTCTTTATATTTTTATATTTTTTTTATTTGTATGCTCAAAATACACTTGTCAACAAACAATGATGCGTCGATTGATTGATTGGTTGTTTAGTGGCATTTGAGCAGTATTTCCGTTATTCGCGGCACAGTAACAAACAATGAAGACATCAAGGTTCACAGTTCATAGTTTTATCTGTGATAAAGTATGCTTAAGTGTTGCAACTGCTTGTTAAGTTTACCCCCTTTAGAACTACCAATCAGGTTACCTTTGATCAACAGTTTTTATTTCCGTTTATTAAAAAAAACTTTTCGGGACCAATCCACTAAATTTAGCTTCTTAATCAATCACAACTTAGACTAATTGTGCTCTCCCTCGATTACTTACAGATAGATCAATTCATGGCATGTGGTTGGAAAAGGTGAGGAGATTGCAAAAATAGGAAAATAGGCAAAATAGGAACATAGGTCACATGACTTTTGGTCAGTTTGATTATGTCTCAAAATTCTCTACAAGTCCAATCTCGGCCACTATTCCTTGGACCAGTATTAAACTTTACAAGGTCAAACAAAGGCCAAAGGTCAATGACCAGGATATCAAAGTTTACTAGGACTTGATGCAGACTTTGACCTTAAATTTCACAACAATGAATACTTCATGCATAACAAATCAAGTGCTTGGATTTACAAATACAAGAGTGAAGTGATAATAATAAATAAAACAAGATGAGTATTTTTTATTGGGATGAAAGTAGATTCTTCACCTCTAAAAATGTTGAGTATGAAATACAAACACAAATACTTTGGTCAAAGCCTGATCCGAACAGGGAAAAGAATGGGATGAAAGAGGACATGTACACCGAGGCAATCTGAATGCTGAATGTACTTACTTGAAGTCCCTGTTGGTGCGGCCCCTTGAGCTCCTTCTGTCTCACGCTGGCCTGGCACCCCTGCACCATTGTTGGCTGGCGTATCCTGTCCTGACATGAGGCTGGATGATGGCGGCTTCCCACTTGCTTGACGATCCCGGGCAGATGTCGAACCACTGCCGCGGCACCCGGTAGGCGGATTAACTCCTTGACGCCGAGCCCACGCAGAGGAACGCCGCCCACTGAAACCAACAAACAAGCATTATTGACCTACAATGATTAGTTTGAAAAAAAAATAATTGCATATTATATTTTTCTCATGTTATTTTAATGCAATGAACTCAACAGAATTGATGTTGGCAAAGAATTAGTAACTACTAAGTTCTACGCAATACTTCTGGACATGACTTTTATATTTTACTTTGAATAAAAGTTATGCAGTTTTGCCAATACCACTTTCATCATTACATATTTGAAAGTTTAAAAATCACACTGAATACATTACAATAAAAATAGGTTTTCATAAACTTTTTAAATTGGCTATTTAACACTGACACTGAAAAATGTGCTAAAGCACTAAAAATGTTAAGATAATCTTTGTACAATTTAAAATGACCATCCTTGTGGTATTTTGTTTTAACGAGTTGCTGAGAATTTTTTTTAAACTAATTACCACAGGCTAGATTTTTAAACAGCCTTCACGAGTCGGGACTTTAAATATAAAGTGAAAAAATGTGCTACCAGTACTAAAATGAATAAAGATAAATAGCTGACCTGCTACTAGCACAGGATCCCGTTTTCTTGCCTCGTGAACCCCGTCTGGGTTTACTACTACTACTCTCACCAGATGGTGCTTTTGTCGAGAGATTTTCAGCTGTATGCTGTTCTACTCTGACTGACTTTACAATCAGAGTATTGTCCGATTCTGATATAGAGGATCTCAAACACGGCCTCTTTGGTGGCAGATCTGCTGGATCGTTCTCCGATCTTGATGTAGTGGCCAAATGAACCTCAGGTCTAGAGTCTGTAAGAGATAGTTTGCTATCTTCTGATGTGACAGTCTCAGAACTTCGAGACCCCTTGATTTTCTTTTTCCCTTTGCTTTTGCCTTTCACCGATGACCGTTTTCTTGAGAAGTAAGAGATTCCTTCACTTAGAGTTGCTTTAATATTGGAACGTAACTTGCTCTTGATTGGACTGAACTTAGATGGGCTTCCAGGAAGCAAGGGTATTGCAATAGCTTCTGTTCTTAGGTGGGACTCTCTGCTCAGACTACTGCTGTCTGATACACTAATAGAGGAACTGCTAGAAACAGTTTCTGGACAAATCTTCTTGCTCTTGAATACTCTGTGTGTCTTTTGAGAGTGGTTCTTCTTTGAGCCACAATCTAGCTTGTGATGACTTGACTTCTTTGTTTTATGCTTGGGTTCTGATTCTATCGATTCACCTGAACTTTGCCTCTTCTTGGACTTCTTAGCTTCTGGTCGGGGTTTGACCGATTGCTTTGTATAGTGGCTTGAAGTCGATATTGCTGATGCAGATGATGATGCCGATGTTGATGCTGAAGATACAGCGTCTTCAGCAGTGCTGCAAGCAAATTAAACTTTGATATATTTCTTAAAACAAACCAATTTTTACCATTGCTGAAAAGAAATGTTTAAAAGTTAACTCTGAAAAAATAAATATTAGATGATTAACCTTAAATTTTGTACTATTTCGTTGTCAAAATTCTGCCCAAAATAAGTTGTTAAAAACTTATTCTGTGGTAATTTGTTTAAAAGCACTCCTACAGGAGGACTTTTAAATATATTACCACAGGACAGGTTTTCAACAGCAGAAGGTCACAGTTTAAAAATCCACATAAACCTATTCATCACTGTACAGGTTAAATGAAGCTATAGGTAAGAAAATATGATTTTGTATGACCTTGACCTGAAAATAACCACAATACCAACTAAGCTCCGATTATTTACCCCTATGTATTTTATATAAGATACATTTGTCCCTTATTATGACAGTGTTTGAGGTGCACAAACTGTTCTCTGTGTAAAAAGACCATTCCCGGTACTGCCTAAGATTCATGTAAACTTTTGTAAATATTCTTTACGATTTAAAAAAATAATTATTCAAATTTGATACATTAAATTGAACACACACACAACCCTGTCCCCCAAATTAAATTATATGGCTCCAATTACATCTCTTCAAAGTTTAGGGTGGGAAGGAAGGGGACGTTTTTCCTCGACATGATATTTTGATAAGATAAAAAATTGTTTGCAGCAGCAGTAGATGACATAGGGAAAGTTTTTTGGTTGTCATAACGATAAAAAGTTAAAGACTCTGCACCCATTTTGGGGGTTGAAGTCGTGTAATCAGAAACAACACTTTTTGGGGGTTTTAATTGATCTCAACAATTCAAGATGATTACAGTTCCGTTCTTGATAAACAAGTTATTTTGCATTTGAAGCTCAAAATTTTGAGTCTTTTATTCCTGAATATAGCGTGAAAATTGGTGGGATTTAAACCATATATTCAGGAGTTGAGGTTGACATTTTATGCTTGTTGGCTGAATAAAAGTGTTCCTTTTTCAAGACTTTTTCTCTTAATGAAAAGAAAAAGATAGCTCTCCTCCTTACTTTGAAAAACAAATTTGCTCAAAAACTGTTTTCATGCAGCCCAACAATAATTTTAGCTTGTAAGTTTCCTCATAATAACTTAACCTGGTTCTCAAACTAAATATTTAACATTCTAAAAACTGAACAAAATTTTTATAGTTTTTAGTTAATGTAGACACATGTATAAGCTCTCAAAAGTGAACTCAACCTTTACTTAACTTTTATCGTGCGACTTTTTGTGAGAAGTGCTAGCGGTTGAAAGCGGTTGATAGCAGTTTGCGTGTTAACAAACCTTGTAAACTAACCGTACCGGGTCTCTTAAACAAGTCACCATGAGCAGAAGTTGAATAATCTTGTATAGATACAATACGCGAGACGTATGGTAAGGGTAACCAAGGTTAATTATGCCAGATATTAAATTATCTGCGTTTTCAGAAAAACCTACTCTTGAAAACTTGGTAAAAAGGTTTTTGTTTGTAACTAGGTACTAGCTTCTTTTTGGATTAACAAAATATACTTAAAGTTATTAAATTCTTGAATGCAAGTCATCCTTACTAACATAATTTAAGTGAATAAAAAGAATTAACACTTCCACTATTTATTTTTAACTCTTGTCCGGCGTGACAGGGAAAATTTAAATTCTCTTTACTGCTAGCCTGGTCTATCTGGTGGTGTTGTTTCAGTGAAACACTAATTAGGATAGGCGCAAACCAGTGAGGTTTACGTGTTCAACTTTTGACGAATGCTGGCTGCCACACGACAAGGGTAAAGGGTCTTCATTATCAATGAAGTTTCTTTCATTATTAATACTACTTAGAGTACCAAGTGCAACATTTGCCTATTAAAGTGCCCAAATTACTCGAGCCCCAATTATGCAAATAAGCTGTGTTTTTTTTATTAAAAGGAGCTTTGGAGTAAATCAATGGGCATTTGGGCGACTGTAGCAATGTGCTGACTTAGTCAGAAGCGCCCGCCCAGCAGCATAGGGGTACGCTGCGTTGAGGTGCGACTGTGACCTTGAGTGCAAATTCATTTCCTTGTAAGCTGTAACCTGTATTGATTTAAGATAAGACTTAAGAAATCATGCGAACCACCTGGAACCTATGTTCTTATCTATGCCCCCTGTCGACCAATTCGTATTTATAATGACTGAAACATGCTTAGTCAAATCCCTGGCTGCGCGAGTATCTTCCATGTTTAGATGCAGAAATGCTATTTTACTTATGTTAGAGGATTTGGCATGATGCGATGCGACCTTTGTTGAACTGGTGGACTATGCTGGGGGACGTGCCTTTTCTTGGTAGGGAGGGGCGGTGGTAGGTGAGCGGTATGGGTTGAGATGATGTGCGAGTTGGTGGTGACAGTTGTAGCCATGATGCGGCATCCCCTGCACTGACGGCACATGACTCACGGGACTGGGCGGTTGAAAGTTGCCCTGCGTGCGTTTTCGTGGCAGACTCGGTCAGGTGAGGCAGTATCTGCCAGCTAGCTATGACACCGTAACTCTTACCACTCTGCCCGGTTATTGCCCTCTGTCATCCTGTCTGCACATGGAAACGTCCATTTGGCCGGCTCCTGGTTCAGTGTCCTAACTTTGGCAACATGCCACGTCCCCATTTAACTCTTTTTTAACATGTTTATAAATAAATAACATAACCCCTTCTGGGGATCCAACTCTCATTGTATACATTTTTAAACCCTTTTTTATGCTTTTAACTTTTAACATTACCCGTTTCTTATAGGTCTCTTGGCCTAATACTGTATATCTTTTACGTACGTGTATACCGATTTTATATTGTACATACAGTAATTGACACACTAAAAAAATAATCTTCTGTGTGTGTGTGGTACGCCGCTGGCACTTGCCCAGGGGCACAAGAGTATGCCATAACACCTGAAGGTTGGTCGCCCCTTGGATAGGGTACATAGACCCGAAAGTGAGCCTAGGTAGCGATGCTGTCCTGGGCAAGCACAAGTCGCTGAATAGCCTGCCTGACAGCGTTTTCACGCACTCTATACAATGTCTGCTGTGCGTGAAAGAAGTAGTCATTGTCAAGAACAAGTGCCTCCAAAAGGTACTGCACCCCCTAGAAGGGGGTACCTTGACCGTATTGCCAACCTAGGCAGCATTGATGTCTTAGGACAGGCTGGTCAACGAAGGCTGTGTCTACTGCTTTAGAGGTTTCCCTGGCATCTAACAATGGTCGCAGGGATACCAGTTCGCCCTCAATCCAAGCCGATGGCAAAAGTTGCCAAGACCTCAGCATCACAGGGGTGATAGACCATCCTCTTTCTCTAGCGCCTGGCTGCTGGCTGGTTGATGGTAGAAGAACAATGTAGGCTGAATGTAGCTGGGCAAAAGCTTGCTCCTAGGGTTAGAAGGAACAACTGATGGTCTGGGCATTCCAAAACATGGAACCTGAGCGCTCCTGAGCGTTAAAAAAAAAAAGCATAGAAGGTTGGGGTACGCCTGTTGCACATGGTTCGGTTGTGTAAGCTGTGGTGAACGCCTAGGGGCATGCATGAACACGGTTTCATTCAGATGCGTATGTCCACTGGCATAGGACAGGGCTGCTCAAGTGAGGAGAGTGATGTAGTGACCCTCTGCGTCTGCACGTCGGCACCTGCCATCAACATCGTGATTGCTTAAACAGTGATTGCCAAGAGTTGTTCCAACATCACCACGAGCGAGGGAAAAATATTGGCCTGAGAATCAGTCCTGCCACTGGATCCCCTTGCTGGAGGCCGTATTGGGGGGGCATTGGAAAATTCAGTTGAGATGGTAAGGTTGATACCGTCAGAGTGCTCTTTCATCGCCAAGGTGACTGAAAAACGAACACTCATGCGGGTGGACGGATCTTTCTGCACATGTTCAAATGTCTGTACCCCCAATGGGGTTTCCGGGGAAGGTCCTCGGGCACTGAAAAGAATAGGACCCTAGTAACGCCATGCTTGATGTACAACCCGGCTAAAATGGGGATCTTTTGCTGTACCTTTTCTGTCAGTCTCTTTTTCTCATCCGTTACACCCTTGGTGTGCCTCTTGTACCAAAAAATTCTTCTGAGTCCAAAACCAGCCGATGTATTCCAAAAAGCTAAAAATTATTTGAAGTCCACGCTGCTTTTCGTGATGAGCCACCCATTGTATGCTGGGCCTTCCACAACTTGACACTCAGTGGCGCAGATGCCAAACATTTCACACAGACAGGGTTAAACTATACAATAAACAATTTATAATTTTTGTGTCATGCATTGACACCAACTAGTCATAGACATCAATCAGAGGCAGAAATTAACACTTGTTCTGTTGCCCATAGCTACATTTTTAATGTCAAAGGTATCAAAGAACAAGTTGAAATTTACCATTTTACTATTAAGGACAAATTAGAGCGTCACAAAGAATTCCGCCCAAAATTGGTCAGAGGTAAGGGTGCAACAATACACCCGATACATCGTGGTACATGGCATACGATACAATACACGATACATTTTCGCCAGTGAATTGATACGCTACGATGCTGTATACAGTCAGAGTGTAAATTCCTTGTCTTGTCAAATACAGTAAATGATTTTATTGAGTTTTCACTTGTAGGAAACGCAATAATTAAATGTCAAGTGTTGTTTGTATTGAAATGCATAAAAGCATCTTACCTCAGAAGTCAGAACGCCTTTATTTGTCTTTGTTGTACAAGCTATGTACGACGTAAAACAGCTGTATTTATTTATTTGTTGAGTTTGTGTATCGCGATACTAATCGAATTGTCCCATCAGTATCGAGATACGTATCGTATCGTGGCCTACCTGCGTAGTTGCACCCCTAGTCAGAGGTAAAAAAAAAGTTTTCTATTTAACCCTTACCATTCTTCTCACGTATCTATATGAGATCAGACAACTTCCGCTAATGACGAACTTGTTTACCAGACCAGCCAGGTACAGTTAATGAGATCAGGCAATACGTGAACAGCCGTGAGTGCGAGCAGGGCTAAAAAGTATGCTGCACGGTTAGGGTTACTATAGACCAACTACAGAATTGATCACTGATGTTCGCAAATCTCTGAAGATTCACAAAAATATGTCATCTCACCGGCAAATGTTTTCAGTTAATTTCTATCGCCGAAAGCAATTTCTGATTTTCGTCATGCCTCTCACCTGAGTAACTTGGAAAGTGAGTCTGTTGTGCGCGGTTCAGCCCCACTATGACGATGTGTTCGTCGTCGTGACCCCCCGGGCTGTAACTCAGGTTGGTCGGCCATAGGCGGCAACCGTTATCTGGCTCATGCCAGAATCTGAAACAACAAACATAACTTTTATTCTCTCATGACATTTGTAATGTTATTTAGTGTCACAGCTGCAGACAATAAATATTTTTAAAGACAATTATTTTTCATAATTTTTAACTTCTTTATTGTCTTACTGCGAAGTTTTCATGTAGGTACTACCACCTATTGTAGGCTTCATCCATTCACTTATTAGCTATATTGTTACTAGCATGTCACATCTTGTTAAATTTGTTGTTTTAACCAATCCCCTGTTACCTATTATGTCAATCTCTGATCTTCTTGTCATCTCAAAGGACAAGCTAAAATTTCTCTGATATTACAGCCAGTAATCATATAATGAATATTTCATTGGAAGTTGATCAAGACATGACGTAGTATCCCGCTAATTTCAGTTATAGCTTGGGGAATATTTTAGCATTTCTTGTTTTGTCGCTATCAGTCAACCTTGTGTCAACAAACCAATACATTGGGTATACAGTCTGTTATCAAACAAAACATAATGGTAGAAGATGAAGGGCACTTGCTCCATCACCCCCACAACTAAAAAGACGTTGTATGGAGACTGAGCATGCAAAATGTGTAGAGATTTCACCCTTTTTTTGTTTATTGTAAAAGCAAAGTTTAAATTAACATCCAACAATAAGGCACACAGGATCTGTGGAGAAGCCTTGGTATGTGAAGGAACTTAAATACACTGTAAAAATGTATCAATCAGGGTATAAATTGGAGTATTTCGTGACAAACTAAGGGTGGGCACTTTTTTGTTTTGGGTCAGACTAGTCTTGCATAAGTAATGAACATTTTGTGTCAGTGCCTTTCTTATTGACCCATAGTTAAGGGTCACCATTAAATACCTAATATATTTGTAATCAGTTAGATTTTAAAGAATATATTAGTTGTATAACTGACTAAATAACATCTGCTGCAAGAATGAACCTATTTTGTGTCAGCTGGCGTCAGCCATGATGGATTAGCGTTCCGAACAACGCAAACCTTTCCGACAAATATTTTCTTTTAAAGTAATTTTTTATCTCAGTAAATTATGTAAGTGGTGAGTATGATTCCTTTTAGATCGCAATCTATATTATCAAGAAAATTGTGAGTCCCTAAATTTGATAAACAGACGACACAAAGAAGGAGATATGACGGATAAATCGAAATACAAGCAGAAGTACAACAACAGAAACATTGCTTTTTACACAGCATGATTACATTTGCACAAAAATATTAAGAAAAAGCAATTAATGAACATTCATACGTACTATATTACTATCTGTGGATATTCTAAGATAACACAATACTGTAAAATCTGGAAATTTTCTCTGTGCAGTTTCATCGAATTTGCAACTAGACGTACACAGATGATCTTGTAACATCTGCGCACGCACTACAGCTTCTTCCGGTCTGTGTACTGTGAAAATAATTTCGTTATTTTCGCGAAAAAGATGCTTCATGGCATAATTAAGTCAAAAGGTTTCCATCTAATTGAATCCATCAAAATATTGAGCAAGTTCCATCTTGAATGGCAGTGGAAGTTCACTGACCCGCTTCGTCGTCGTAACGGGGCTGCTAGGCTAAAAATAGATCTTGACATAAATAAACCCACTTGTGTGTCACGTGTTTTTGTTTAGGTTTTGAGGCGAGATTGCTTTGGATTGGTTGGGCCAGAGTTGACATCTCGCAGTGTTGGGAAGCAAAAACTTCTCGTTATGTACTTATATTTCAATGAAAGTATTAATTGCAACGTGAAAAAATTATTATCACTGTCGCGATATACAGGCAGATCATCAATATAACAGCTTCAGAATAGCGCATACTTAATTATTACCAATTAATTAAAATGTTCGAAAACAACAAAAAAAAAACAAGATACAAAACACACATATAAATCTTTTAGTGGACACAAAATCTCATATGGTATGTATTTTTTAGGGGTGTCACGATACACTAACCTCACGATACGATACGTATCGCGATATCTACCTCGCGATACGATACGTATC
>JAULCD010070369.1:0-11909 GCA_032361085.1 Calliostoma canaliculatum | reverse complement strand
ATCTAAAAGTAAATTAAAGTATCCACAAAGAATGAGAGGTCAGCTTAGTTGTTGTTTGTTTTATTTTTGACTGCTACTGTGCAGCAACAGCAGCGTCATGGGTCGACCTTGACCACAACCCCGCTGACGAAGGCAATTGACATTCTAGTTGCAAAAGCAGCTGTCAAATGTCTGGGGTTGTCGGAAACGACACCGGGTCTTTTTACTCTCCCATATATTGTGGTACTGATTTTGGACTCTTCGAAGATGAGGTTAATTTTCAATCTCCAGGTGTTTAACTACTCTTACCTAGTGTTTTATTCACCATGGTCTTGCTATCGTCGCTGCGTCTTATGCCTCGTATACTGCAACTAGCGGTCCGAGTTATATAAAGTTCTGTTTTGTCAACTAGGTCAACCCGAAGATTACTTGGTGAAAATTGTCCTCCAGGATGCTTATTGCCGCATTCCCGTTCATCCGGACAGCAGAAAATACCTCTGGTTTATTTGCCGGGGTCTTAATTACCAGTGAGCAGTCCTGCTGTTTGACATTTCCATGACCCCGTTAATATTTATACTGGTTATGAAACCTGTCGTGGATTATCTCCATAGCCAAGCGATAGGGATCGTTTTTTATATGGACGACGGGTTACTACACGACTTGGTGTCCTCTCGTCTCGACATTCTGTTACGACTGCTTCGTCGTCTAGGTTGTTTTTTTTCACCCAAACACATCCGAACTGTTTCCTGCCCAGGATCGACAGCATATCGGGTTTTTCGTTTTTTCCTTACGGACTTAAACCTACTACAGGTTTCAGACGGCTGTTGGTTAAAAATTAAACACAACGTTTCGTCTCTCTTTGCACAGACCCTCCATAATACTGCAGTGGCAGTAAGTGACGGGACTGATCAAGTCGACGCAGGATCTAACACTCTGCGGTCGACTCCAACTTCGTCCACTTCAGCGGTTTTCTTCGTTCTCGCCTTCTTCTACCAAGGAAAGTGCTGTTCACGTTCCGGGAGCGTCGAATGTTATAGCAGATAT
The DNA here is from genome assembly GCA_032361085.1 of Calliostoma canaliculatum. Classification (NCBI taxonomy): domain Eukaryota; kingdom Metazoa; phylum Mollusca; class Gastropoda; order Trochida; family Calliostomatidae; genus Calliostoma; species Calliostoma canaliculatum. The sequence continues at coordinate 10,886 of JAULCD010070369.1, read as the reverse complement.
TCTGTCTCGTCCCACTCGTCCTTTCTGAAGGAGTGGTATCTAGTGACGGAACATTTTTCACGTTCGTGACCGTTCATCTTTGGGTTCCGATAGTCGATTTAATTGTGATTCGCCTAAACAATCAACAAAATATTTTGTGTGTCTCTGCTCCTGGACCCTCGAACGTGGGGGCTCGATGCTCTTGCGCTAGGTGAATCTAGATGCATATGCATCTTCCCGACAGTTCACGTGTACCTCTTGTATACGAAAAGTTTCACCAGACCAACCAGCTATCACAGACTTTGGTCGCGCCCTGCTGGGCTGCGAAAATCTGGTTCCCAGATCTTCTCGATCTCGATAGGTTCGAACCCCTTGAACTTCTAATATGGCCGGATCAACTGTGCTTTCCTCACAGCGAGGAACTGCACCTGGGTATAAGAGACTTTCGGCTTAACGCCTAGGTTGCTTAAAGCCTCCTCGCTACAATAAGGATAATTTTTTCCTGTGGCCATAGCCCTCACTCCAAAGTCGACTTGGGCGTTATGTAACGATAAGTTGTCGAGTTTTCCCACTTACGCCAAGTCGCAGGGCTTCACACTTTCACATGCCACCCATTGGTAGGTTACAGAATTTTTTCAATCCATCCTCGATCGTCTAGACGTCTCTCGGGTTCATCTCTGAGTACATATCTCACTGCAATAGGTATTGTAGTTTCTGATCAGTCGGGGGCCGTCTCGACAAATTTCCTGTACTGTTAAAACTACTTCGGTTTTTTTTCCTGCGGCTAAGGCTGTAGCTAAAACTCACACCCTAAAGGTAGACTTCGGAGCTATATACCGCTAAGTGGTTGAATTTTACCACTAACGCTATATCGCAGGATTTCACACCTTCACATGCGACTTCTTCGCAGGTTTTAGAATTTTTCGATTCGTCCTGGATCGTCCAGGCTTACTAAAATTCCAGTCTGAGTACCTATCTCAATGCGATAGGTACTGTAGTTTCTTATCAGTGGGGGGCCATATCACCAGCGTTCCCGTACTGTTAAAACTACTTCGTTCCTTCAGTGTTGTAGACCACTGTCGGCGATTTAAACCGCGGGTTTGGGACTTGAACATAGTACTCGAGCGCCTGACGACCAGCGCTTACGTACCTAGCATCACCCTTGGTTCGTCAGTACCAGCCACACTAGGTGTTCCCCTGTTGTAAAATCTGACCTCCGAGATATAACTGAAAATTGTTATAAACGGCATAAAACCTTTTCTCACTAACTCACTCACTCAGCGTTAGAGACGGTGTCGTTTGCAGCTTGCACATTCCGACCTGTATTTTCTCCTCTTCATTGCTTCGGCAGCGCGAGTATCGGAGATTCACACGATCCATATCGTGCGTATTACATTTGATAATCGGGCTCAAGGAGATGTTCATTTGGGGCTGAGATGGAATTTCTCGCTATAAATTTTCTCGCTCACTCACTCAATCACTCACCGTTAGAGACGGTGTCGTTTGCAGCTTGGACATTCCAACCTGTATTTTCTCCTCTCCCTTGCGTCGGCAGCGCGAGTATCGGAGATTCACACGATCCATATTGTGCGTATTACATTTGATAATCGGGCTCAAGGAGATGTTCACTTGCGGCTGAGATGGAATTTCTCGCCATAAATTCAACCCGACCAGTTGTTTCATATCTCCTTTTTATCTGCTATTCTGGGCCCACAGGACATTACAGATTTCTCATGCCATCCTGTCTGAGCGTTGCGTATTTATATCCAATGTTCGGAAGAGCGCCGTGATCTACATCGACGGCTGTTCATTCCATTATCAAATGACTATCGTTCGGAAATATCTTGAACGACAGTTTTACTTTGGCTTCAATCAGTGATCCTTCGAGCCTACGAAGCCAAAGGTTTACCACCTCCGGCGTCAGCGTATCCCCGCGGCGTGAGAGCTCTCGCTTTTACCCTCGCACTACCCCGTAATTATTCGGGCAATTATGGAGGGATATTTTCTGACGTTCTTCTACTGTCTTTGCACCACATTATCTCCGTGACTTGTCGACTGCAGATGTGACGGGATTGCAATATTTTTTACCACTAGTTGTTTCTTAACAACTCCCTCAATCCTGTCCGCTTTACATATAAAACCATTGTACATATACGCAACAAAGTTGTCAATGCTATGTCTTGGTTTTTATTATCAAAGTAAAATATTGAACGATTATTCGTATCTTATTTTATTTTGTCACAGTGTTTCCTCTTTTAATTACTGGAGATTAATTAATTGAGTGATTTTTTAGTCACAACATCGGTATCTTGGACGAACCAATGCTCTATCGCTGTCGTGTGATACACTGTTCCACATACTCCGCTGTCGTTTATCTTAACTGCCAGCAAAGCGTGCGTGTGTTCGTTTTTGATTACCTAAACAACATACCTCGTCCCTGGCAACTATGCTGTCAGCTCTCTGGTATTACGACTTTTAACAGTTGCTCACGTGACTCGTTCAGTACTGGTAATCATATGCCTTGCGTCTTGCCCTGATTTGGTTCTGTCTTATTCTCGATAGACCAATGACAGTGAGCGGGACAAGGGCGTCACTGTTTGTGTTAGAAGTTTGGTGATTGGTTTGTTTGCCTTCGCAATGGCCGATTACTTGCATTTTCTAGAGCCCATCCAACCGAGTTTTCTGTTTCCACAGATAATGAGCATATAGTTCGAATTGTAATTGACTAAAACATATATTTTTTTGAGTAAAAATTTGGTTTTTACTGTCAATTACAATACGAAGGGACCCGGATCCCTTTCTCCCCACTATCTCTATTATGCCTCGTATTTGGTTGTTGAGATGTGTATTCGTGAAGGCACGCGTGTGTGTTCGGGCTCATAAATAAACTGTGACGTATACATCCAAGAACAGACAAGTCAGAAGTCACAGGAGACGCAAGTATATTTTTATTTCCATTCAAATGGATTCGTAGGTTATTGCGAGCGATAAACAAGAGCATATAGTTCGTATTGTAATTGACATTAAAAACAGAATTTTTACTAAAAAAAAATATATTTCTGTACCTCCTTTTCTATTTCTGTACGTCTTATCTTACTGTCTGCAGCACACACACTAGTGCCCCTTCAACAATTAGCTGTGTCATATTTGAAGTAATGGAAGGTAAATCCTGTAAGTATCTTTGTTGGTTGCAGAAAACCACGTGTTCAAGGCAAGAAGAATGGACAACATCAGTGATGTAAATCTCCAGGTAGAAAATTAGCTATTTAAGGACTGTGGTGGCATATAACAAAAGGGTATTCGGTCTTCATGCAGTGTCTATACGAGGGGGTATCAGAAAGTTCAAAGTTTCACCAAGACATATTCCAGGTTAAAACAAAAACTTCTCTACATAGTCACCATCCAAAGTTGCACATTTCTGCCGTCGTTTATTGATCTTGCACAGACCGCCTGAATAAAAATTCCTTGATTTTACTGCGAGCCAACCCTCCACCTCTTGAATTACCTCATTGGTGTCATGAAAATTACTTCCACGTAGTGGATTTTTCATCTCGGGGGAATAAATAAAGTCACTTGGTGCAAGGTCGGATGAATAGTGTGGATGGGGTGTGAATTCAAATCCACAGCACGTTGCCTCCACAGCAGCTGCTTGACAGGAATGGGCTGGTGCATTGTCAGCCAACAGGCGAACTCCTTTGGTTAGCATGCTGCGACATTTCTGTTTGATGGCATCTGGTAACTTGCGCAGAAGATTGCAGTAGTAAGGTCCGGTGATGGTCTGACATTTTACAAGATAGTCTGAGACAATGACTTCACAGCAGTCCAAAAAAACTGACATATCTTTGCACCTTGGTCTGTTTTGGAGAGGTGACGTGACATACTTCCACTATTGCTCATCTCCTTGGTCTCTGGATCATATAAATAGATCCAACATTCATCCACCTCACACCCCCCCACCCGGAGAGGCATATCAAACTGAAAGGTCCTCACAGTCAATTTCTACGTTTAAAACGTATCTGCTCAACCGAAGCGGAGTATGAGAAACACAGCTTGAATCTCATCAACTATTACATTAAATGTGGATACCCTAGACGCACGCTTAAGCAAAATAATGGCAGAGCCGACACACACAAGAGAGACACTCTACTTGCCCCGACTACACAAAAAACCCAACCCAACTCAGTGGTTTTCATCAGCGATTACTACCCTATAAATCTTGAGCTTAAAAAAATTATACGGAACCAGTGGCATTTGCTTACGGGCTCAGACACCTGCAAAGATACCTTCACCTCTCACCACATATGTGCCTTCAGACGTAACAAAACACTGAAAGACCACTTAGTGAGAGCATCTATCCCCTACCCACCTATTAAACCACAAATCGGCGGTAAAATAGTGACCTTTGTAGACACACACTGCATAAAAACAGGATTCAAAATCTGTGTATCCTTAAAACAAACTCTAACGTTCCGTAGCTCCAGCACAGGCAAATCGTTTAAAACACGTTCTTTTGAATGTACAAGTAGACACATAGTCTTTTTGATCACTTGCAAAAACTGCAAAAAACAATACGTAAGAGAGTCCAAAAGAGAATTCCAGACACGTCTAAAAGAACACTTTGCAGACATTAAATACAGGAGAGACAAACCTGCAGCAAATTACTTCAACAGTGATAACCACAGCACCTCCGATGTCAGCTACAACATCATTGCCCAACTCGAAAAAAAACCTGTGATATATTCCCACATTACAAACATAATGGGTTTTAAGATGATTTTGCATAAAAAACATTCATTATTCTATTCAAATAAAACACACCACCCCCGGCGACTCTCTATGAACTCGCCCACATCGCCACTCCCGGCGATCGACGGCTAACACAACCGGCGACCTATCACATCGCCCCCCCAAACCGACGACTCTTACACCACTACACCGATACCCACCGGTTGGGAAAACTGGCGACTCCACCGGTTCTTAAAAAACCTTGACTCCATTACGCTGCCACCATGACTGGCGACCAAATCCCACCGCAGCCCACCGGTACTCACCAATGGGAACACCGGTAACATAAACTTCGACCAGTTACCCACAACCGGCGACCTGTATGCAAACTAAATGCCACCGGTCCCTCTGTTCACTGGCGAACCACAGGTATTACTGTAAACAATCAATCACCGGGACAACAACACAATGTAACACTTACTAACCAATCAACTTACATTACATCATAATGGAAAACACCCATACACCGGTTTATCTGCCTTTATAAGTCGGCACACCACTCAGGATCGAAACTATAGTCACTGCCTGCTAACTCTTTAGCTATATCCTCTGGTGAAACCTCCCACCTTGTTTCTTTAGCTTATGCACTGCTATAACTCAGACAGGTCTCATGCATAATGATTTGAATGAAATGACCAATTTTGAATTTTGGTTTCCATCTCACAACAGTGTCATAAGATTGGCTAGCATCCTCCTAAACTGATTTCATCTCATCGTGTATCTGGCAGGCAGTGTGACCCTTCAAGTGCAAAAATTTTATTACACTGCGCGCCTCAGTCTCGTCCATAATAGGAGGTACTCTTGTTCAGCTTCAACTAGTGTCTGTCTGAATAAAGTAAAGAAGGTAATTTTTGGTACATGCACTACATATGTATTATTGATGTTACACAGAAAGTTTCACTGAAATTGAGCAATTGTTTCTTGTTGATAATTGGAACTTCTTGATACCCCCTGGTATGTTTGTCCTGTCTTGCATTGTATAGGGTCAAAGAATGTAAACGACCTATTCTTCATACATTTGGTTTGCCTATTCATTTGTACAATTGTTCAATATAGTGCAATCGTAATCATTTATAGCTTGCTTAAAAACCATGAGGTCAGCCATACGTTTGGGTTATCTCGTTAGCGCTATTAGAGTTAGCATTGCTAAACGGAAGTGTCCACTAAGCAAAAGTTTGTTGACATCCCACCTGCATGCTAAGCATATAGGGTGAGGAGGTGAATGCTTCCATCACCCCCCCCTCAACTGACCATTATGCCATCATATCTCCCGGCGAATCTTGTACTGCTTACGAAAGAAGAAAGAGTGATGTTAGCAAGAGTTATTTCTCTTCTGGCTCTGTCAGCGGGTTATCCCGCGACGGGTCCCCTTTCCAAAGTGTCTGTGATGGGGGTAAGGCGTGTGTCCCTCCACCATCGTTTGGAGCTCCTCCGTTGTCGGCGTTTTTCGGATCTATCCTAATTGACTTAAGTGGCTGCTGCTATGTGGGGCCTACAGTCTACTTTCATGTTTCCAACACCCTGACACCTCCACCACCGGTGACAATTACGAGTACACAGATGCAGTCTTCTGTGAAGCCGTCGTCAGCTGCGCCTACGCTATCGACATCGTCTTCTATACAGCGACAACCGCCACTTCCGAAGACGAAACCTCCGCCACTACCACCGTTACCGCCAGAGCCGCAACCATCGACCTCCAAGCGGACTGCCACTCCTCCCTAGTCGCCTGTGTCTTCAGTCTCCTGTGACGATGACAGTGAAGAGCCTCCGAGACTACCCAGGGACTTGGAGGTGTTTGCTTGATGACCAACTTGACAAGGCACACCCTGAGCGCGGCGGCTATGTTATCCATCAAGAAAAGGAGTCGCTGAAGTTTGTGGTACCACCAGAAGTTAGCTGCAGAAGTGGACGAGGCCATCTGTATGGACGACTGCCGTATCAAAGATCCTACCCTTTGTTTAATCATCCTGTGGTGGACCAAAGTGTGATCTGGATTTGAACATTGGAACAGAATCCGTCCCCATTTACAGTCACGGCAACAGTTTTCAACGCATTGACACAGCGGCGTGCTACTCGCTTCAACCCCTGTGGATGAAAGGAAATGTCCTTTGCATTTGTGCCTAGCTGCTTGAAGAACGGTCAACAAAAGCCAAGATGATGGAGGAGGCAAGTCGCATGTGAGAGAGCTTTGACTCGTGTGGATTTGTTGAAGTAAACTAACTGCAGATCAGATATAAAGCACTTGTGATCTAAGACTACATGTATATACTTTATATATAAATGAAGTTTATCAGTAAAGGGCAACTATGTCGTCAATCAAAGCAAGAAGTCAAACTAAAGGCGAGAGATCAGATGCGGTGAGAAGAAAGAACAGAAAACGGTCAGGCTTACCAGTTGACTCTTTGCCAACCAAGTCCTCCAAACCTCTTGTCCAGTCCACTATGGAGGGTGTATTTACGTTTGGGACGAGTACACCAAAGACTACCTGACAAATGCCGGAAGTTACATCATCAAAATACAGCCCTCCATTAAAGAAATCTCAGGATGTCTCCACACTTTTTCACTTTATTAATGACACTTCAATCGTCATCCTAACCTCAAAGCTCTCCAATGCCCTCATGCTAACACAGCTACAAGAAAAATTTCAACAAGCGTTTCTTACAGTGGCGAAGGAAATTATTAACGGCATAATGCAAGATGTGCTTAAAGCGATGAGAAATGAAATCCAGGATCTCAAACAGGAACTCGCCAAGAAAACAGTCAAATTGGAGCAATACAGCCAGAGAAACTCCATCAGGTTGAGTGGGATTCCAAAGGAAAGTGACGAAAATACAAAGTGAGTCGCCATGAATGTGCCAAAGCTAGGATTTGTCATTTGCCGATATTGATAGATGCCACAGAGTAGGAAAGGTAACACCAGGGAAGAGTCGACAAATCATTGTGAAGTTTGTGAGTCACAAGGACAAAAAGGAAGTGATTTAAAATAAAAAGCAGCTCATGAATAGCCGAAAAGATGTCTATATAAATGAAGACCTGACCATCACAGAAGTTTGCAATTCAAGATGGCACGTGACCTAACGAAGAGACGCTACATCGAGTCGACGTGGACTTTCGAAGGACGTGTTTATGTGCTGGAACCAAGGGAAGGTCGCATACGAGTTATTCAGTGCAAGAATGATCTGGAAGTGTACATGCACAGAACAGTGTAAATACTCAGTTTCACAGGAGGAATATCAGTCCCAACCAGTATGAGTAAGTTATGTATTATATTATATGTATTATGTTATATGTATCTATTATTATTTTGATGTCCACACGAACCCAAAATCATGTTCTTATGTCTTGCAACAATACTTGTAAATATACTCTCTAGAAATGTTTCTGTACCTATCTTTGTTTCAACCTTTCATGATTTCAATGTGAACTTTTGTTTAATGTCTCTGTCAAGCAACAGACATACTGATAAATCTGAATGTAAATTGGCCTAACAACACCAGTATTATTATGTTACAAGCAGTCTTCCAACAAATTTTTTTAACCAAACACAATAAACACCCCCGATTTCCATGTACCACGAACTTCCGACTGCAATTTAAACCTTATCAATGCGTAATAGTATGATTCAATACCGTATGCCAATCAGGGCTTTTCATTGTGTAACAAGTTGTAAATTTATTAGGACAAATCATAAGTGTTTTGTATCTGCCTCAGGTCCACTAATCAGTAGCATTATGTTTGAATTACTCAACATGTATGACCTTCTATCAATTTCTTGTAAATCTAGTATCATGCTTGTATTACTTGGTATTTTTTAATTCAGTTGAGTAACATAAATATAACTATTGTGCTGGTACTATTGCTCCAGCTTGCTGGTGATATTGAACTCAACCCGGGTCCCCCAGAACAGGAAATTCACGATAAATCTATTTCAAACTTTCATTTGAATGTTACAAGAATACGTAATAAACCAGACTACCTAATGAATATTTATCGAATGATCAAATTACTTGCTTTACTGAAATTCATTTGGATTCATCTATAGATAATACGTGTTTAAAATGGGATACATTTCACCTACCCTTACGTGAAGATAGAAATGCATTTGGAGGTGGGGTAATGATCTACATAAAAGAAAATTTAGCTTTTAAAAGAATGTACGCTTTAGAAACCATTTATGATGAATCAATTTGGGTTAAAATTAATCTTCCTCAAAAACCCCTTTTCCTTTGTGTCACATATAAACCTCCGGAAAATAACTCAACGCATTTTTGGCGTAGGTTAGAGATATCACTTCAAAAGTATCAATTATTGGGGACCTAAATGAAAATATATTGTCACAAAAGACGTCGAATCTTAAAAATGAAAAATGTTAATACACAACCAACGAGAGTAACTTGACAAGCATAGTGTAATAGCCTCCATGTCTTTACAAATTTAACAGTTTGTTTGCTGTTGATAAATATTCATCCATGTCATTGCTGAATGATCACGTTATGTTATAAATTAATGAAGCTGTTTTTTGTCAATTTCTGCTTGAACTAAGTCATCTATAACTTTGTCAATGATCCATAATATATTCCTTCATGTATTTCAATCTAGATTAATTCACTGTCACATGTTTTTGGGAACATAACTAAAGCATTTGACACCGATAGATTTTACTTGCATTATCGCAAACGCCCCCGATGTCTCGTAATTTCGTGATACTGTTACGCTTGTGTCAGCATGAACCAGGCCGTCTAAAACTTTGTAAACTGTCAGGATTAATTGCCAAACGTACCTTACATGTAGTTTGCCCTATAATTGTGTTTCAACATGTTTTCATCAAGCCTATGATGTGTTTTTCAGCATTTGTTAAATCCCGCTGACAGCACTTGTCAGCCTCGACTTATCACAAACATTGGATCATTGCGCATGATTATACGCTGAGTCACTATGCAAGGTTTTCATTTTCTCATGATGAATTATTATTAATTAGTTTAAGTTATATTTATTTTTAACATATTGTATATCAATTTAGATAACGTACATCATTTGAAACTGTCTATTTTATTCTTAATGCTATCCCTTGTGCCAGGAACTATATTTTGTGACCTGTTGTCAGCTGTCAATTTGTTTAACATCAACTGTATGAAAGCAAATACTTATTCATTGTCCTTTTTGTTACAAATAATAGTTGAATGTAGAATTTCTGATATATCATTCTTGATCATTTTCGGACACTTTTTAAAACTTGAGGCCAACTCATAAATGTATTTTTAACTTGATTATTGTGTCCAAATTTCAACATAGCCTAGCCGATGTGATTCTATCCAAATAGTCGGTCATGTTCTGCATAGCGAAATATTCCCAATAATCTAAACACTTCTGAATACAGGATTTTAGTGTTTATCACTCAAAGAAACTTTTGGCCACATTTCTTTAAAACCAGTCTTGTTTTGTTGAGTTGCGTTGCATTCCAGTACTTGTTTAAATGAGATTATTTTTGGTCTCCAATCAATCTGATTAAAACTAGCCCTTTTGTTTTGTTGTGCTTCCATCAACTTCACAAGTAGATATGAGAGCGCCCCATAAATGGTTATAATTAGAACAAACTAACCCTTCAACGACAAATTTCAACGAATTGAATTGAAGCTTTTTATGGCGGTACGATGTTAGCTTTAAGAATTCAACAGCAAAAGTCACATCCACTATACCGAAAGATTTTGCAGGCAACACGCTGATTGGTCCGTTCAGGAGTCAATTTATCGTAAACCTGTACTGTGCGCTTCCAGATCCTAATGTGAAGGGAAAAGAATCGCAGCAAACAAAATGACTGGTTTTAGTCAAATTGGCCTGAAACTATAAAACTTACATTTTTACTTTAGAAAACTTTTATGAAGATTTTATATGAATATGACATAGAAATAATGTCAACTGCGTATACCCTTTAATTCTGAAGAACGATTGTTTCCAACTATGCTCCGAAGATCACGTTAGTGTGACTCCTGAATATAGTTTGTGGTAATCAGGTTACTTGTACAACATTCGTTTCAAAATATTGAAGTACTGTAAACAGTGAAATTTTTGCGTCGTGAAATTATTGCGAATAGCACACCCTAGACGTTACTGCGTCGAGATAT